>JAHIAM010003472.1:0-77027 GCA_021605205.1 Aegilops longissima | reverse complement strand
CATAAACGACCACCTGCCGCCAAAATTATCATTATTCTTCTCCTCTCCTCCTAATGATATTGAAGTCACCTCCAACTAAAATTGAAGCTGCTCGCACCCATAGATTCAACAAGGTTTGCCAAAACTCCGGTTTAAGCTCAGCTGTGCGGCAATCAGATACCGCCACCAAAGCCCAGCTTGAAACCATCGGCTTTAGACCTGACTCAAGCTTGACCGCCAAGTCTCCCATCACTACACTTCGGACTTCTAACGAATCGCATCTCACGCCAAGCAAGACCCCACCCGATCTTCCTCTCGGAGGAAGGCAATGCCAATCGAACTCAACACCTCCCACCAGAGATGCAAGAAACTGAGGCGCAAAGTTTTCACGACCAGTTTCCGAAAGAGGAACAAAATCTAACCGATGCTCCAAGGATGCCTCAGCAAGGAACCTTCTTTAGCCAAGTCTTTCGATCTCTCGCTATTCCAAAAGATTCCTTTCATACCGATGTAGACATAAACCTAGGGTAGGGTAATAGGCCCTGACCTATACATCCTACCTAAGGTCCTAGTCCTAAGAACAAAGAAGTTCAAGTATCGTAAGAAGGACTCCAAGAAAGGCGCCGAGTGAAGTCCACTCAACCTACCATCCACTCGGTGATCTCACTTTATCCAGTCACTCGACCATCAAACCACTCGACGATAAGAAGACCTAAAGCCGCCCACGCAGCAACGGTCGGGCATTTACTTAGATATTTAATGACCATTTACAACATTTCAATACAAAGCACTGTAATGCCACCTCTTTATGTACCTTGGATCCTATGTAACGGAGGGTGCCGGGGTCCCGGCGCACTCTATATAAGCCACCCCTCCTCTCGGGACAAGGGTTCGCACTCCTGTAACACACACGCCAGATAATCCAACGACCGCCTCCTGCCCGAGACGTAGGGTTGTTACTTCCTCCGAGAAGGGCCTCGAACTCAGAAACTAGATGTACAACTCCTCCATAGCTAAGATCTTGCCTCTACATTCCTACCCCTATTCTATCATCATACTCGTAACCACGGCGCTTGGCGCCCACCGTAAGGCAGGTGTCTTAGCGACTTGTTGGAGAAGTTGCAATTTTTTCGATCCCCTTCATCATGGTTTCGTGGAGGAGGTTTGGCCGAGGGCCGCGAGATCCGCCTCAAGGCTGCTTTCAGAGCCGACGACTCCGCTTGGCTTCAGGAGGCTCCACTCGACGCCGATGCACTCCCCGTCCACGGGCAACGACTTCACAGGCGTCCCGCGACGCCCTCCCCGAGGCAACTGTCGACTCAAAGATCGGTCGGCACTGTGGCGCCCTCCTCTCGTCACCCGCCGGGCGTAAGCGCCCGGCCGGTCAAGGCTTCAAATATGGGTGAGGCACGCAGCTGGCTTGCCAAACGGCCACCCTCAAGTCGCGCGATCGAGCCCGACGACTCTCTACGACATGTTTGACTGTCGACCGGCTTCGCAGAGACCGTGATCCGAAAGCGACAAAGAAGGATCCAACGGCGGAGGTCCCGATGGTCGATGGACCTCGCAGTCCTCCCGCTTCCTCAAGACGACGGTGGCGACGGAAGAGGTGATCCGTCGATGCTCATGAGGAATACCGCCGAGCCCTTCTCTTCGAGCAGAGGGAAGAGCTTCGCCACCGAACGTGGATGCTCTTCACACTCCTATCGTTGGAGAAACCCCGAGGCCCGGCCTTGAGGACGCTACCGCCAAACCGGCTAAGCGCACTCGACCGAAAAATCTCTTAAGTAGTACTGACGAGCGGCGCGATAAAGGGTTCAAGAATCAAGTCGACGCCAACTTTTTCCACCTCCGACTCAGGTATATTGAACTCCGATCCAAAATCTTATAGCTGCAGCTCAGATAGCAGAGTCAATTCAGCCCTCCTAGTCGGGCCGGCAGGGTTTAATGCGATCGAGCTTTACCTGTGCAGCGGGGAGCAGAATACGGGTTGTATCACAACATGGAATAGGATCCATAGCAGGTCCGTTGTTGCAGACATACCCAATGGCACATAGTCCAAGATCGCCCCGAGGTGTGAGGGATGTGACGACCGGCGTGATCAAGACATGTAAACCGTGAAACAGATGCACCGACTGATAGTGACGATCGTCGCCGAAAGTGCCCACTCTCCCCAAGGAGTGGATCATATGTGCCTCGACTGCCAGATGACAGCGCCTCACGTCACCGGGCAAGGATTCCAACCAACCCTGTGGAGCCGTGCTTTGATGCAGATCTATTTTTGTTCGTGGTTTGGTCGACGGAACAGAGCTCACCGAGAAGGTCATGATAGAGATGTACCCACCAGCAGAGAGAGCACGATCTCACGCACCGAGTGCTTCAAAGCAGAGCCATCGTGGTCAAGGTGATTCCCCCAACTTTAGGTTGGCGGCCGAGTCAAGAAGTTCATCGGTGAGTCCAAGCCTGATACTTGGCTTGAGGACTACCGAGTGGCTGTTCAGATTGGCGGCGGTAATGATGAAGTGGCTATGAAACACCTGCCTCTGATGTTGGAGGGTTCAGCCAGAGCGTGGCTGAATCAGTTAGCACCCAGCAACATTTACACTTGGGAAGATCTTGCCCGAGTGTTTGTCAGAACGTTTGTAGGGACATGCAAACGACCAACAGGGTTGACAGAGCTGCAATCCTGTGTGCAGAAGACAAATGAAACTTTGAGGGATTATATTCATAGATGGATCACACTGCAACACACGCTTGAGAACGTGTTCCGATCACCAGCAATCGCGCTTCAAGGAAGGCGCTAAATATCGAGAGTTGAACTTGAAGTTCGGTCGGACCGAGAGATGTCTCTCGAGTCGAATGATGGAGATTGCCACCAAATATGCTAATGGTGAAGAAGAGGATCGGCCCGAGTGGCAAGCACAAATCAGTCGCCTATGAAACCGGAGGAGGAAACTCCAATGGAAGCGTATGCAAAGCCGAGCCACCGCCTCCCGGGAAACCTTAGTCGTGACTCAAGGAAAACCCAAAGGAAGCCCAAGGGCCATGGAACCCTAAGAAGATAAAAGATCAAGATGGAAATGATGTGCTAGATTTGCCATGCCACATCCACACAAAGAAAGATGAGGAGGGTAAAATAATTTACTCAAGCATACCACTCGGCAAAGGCCTGCCCCGATCCAAATAGCCCGGATAAACAGCCCAAAGACAAGGAAAAGAGTCCGACAAGGTTGAGGACAAGGAGGAGAGTGATGATGGTTACCCTCACGCCAATTACACTCGATGATTTTTGCTGATGTTAAGAGTAAGAGTCGATTGAAAGTGATCAACAGAGAAGTGAATATGGTCGCCCCATGACGCCCAGCTATTTGAAATGGTCCTGCATCGCCATCACATTCGACCAAGTCCGATCACCCGACACATAGCCACCCCCGAGGCAAGCTTTGGTGGTCGACCCAGTTGTCGAAGGCACTCGACTGACTAAAGTTCTGATGGATGGTGGCAGTGGCTTGAACATCCTGTATGCAGAAACATTGAAAGGGATGGGCATTCCGATGTCCGCATCTCGAAAGCAAAGATGAGTTTCCATGGAGTCATTCCGGCAAAAGGCTGAATCACTCGCCAGATTGTTCTTGACGTGGTTTTCGGTGATCACAAGAATTAGCGCAAAGAAAAGTTGTCATTTGAAGTGGTGGATTTTTAGAGTGCTTATCACGCCATTCTGGGCAGGCCGGCTTACGCACGTTTTATGGCTCGACCATGCTATGTGTACCTCAAATTGAAAATGCCTAGTCCCAAGGGAGTGATCACCATCATTGGCAATCGAAAGAAGGCAGAAGAGTGCTTCCAGAAGGGCTCAAAATCGCTGATGCGCAGATGGCAGTGGTGGAATTGCAGGAGTATCAGAAAAATGCAGATCCGAGTGATTTGCTACGAGCTAAGAAGCCTGCAACGGATTCAACATTTCAGTCCGTCCGTGAAACGAAACCGGTTCATATCCACCGATTGATCCCAACGCTGCTCCGACCCACATTTCAACAACTCTCGACTCCAAATAGGAAGAAGCGCCATCCAGTTCCTCCATGAGAACTGGGACATCTTTGCATGGAAACCTTCTGACATGCCGGGTGTTCCTGTGGGACCGGATGAGCATCATTTAAGCGAGTCGACCCAAAGATAAAACCGGTCAAGGAACATCTTTGACGGTCCGCCGCATGTAAGAGAAAAGCAATCGTGAAGAAGTGGCTCGCCTCGCAGCTGAGTTTATCCGAGAGATTTACCACCCGAGTGGTTAGATAACGCTGTTATGGTCCCTAAGAAGGACAATTCACTCCACATGTGCATCGACTTCAAGCATATCAATCGGGCCTGCCCGGGATCACTTTCTCTCTCCTCGCATTGATCGATAGTCGATTCGACCGAGGGATGTGAGCGTCATTCTTTTGGACGCTTATTCCGTATCATCGATCCGCTCTGCTTGGACCCGATGAAATCAAAACAGCTTTCATCACCCCATTCGGTGCTTCATATGTCACTATGCCATTCGCTTGAAGAACGCCGGAGCCACATTCATGCGAATGATTCGTAAGTGTTTACTCACCAAATCAGCCGGAATGTGGAAGCGCATATGGATGACATTGTGGTCAAGTCATGCAACGGTTCCGACCTACCGACCGACCTTGCTGAAACCTTTGCCAACCTCGTAGTACGATATCGCTTAATCCATCAAAGTGCACGCTCGAGTTCCAGAGGAAAGTTGCTCGGTTTTCTCGTTTCCGAACGAGGGATCGATGCTAACCCCGAGAAAGTTGGTGCCATACTCCAAATGAAACGCCCAGTGCATGTGCATGATGTTCAGAAGCTTACTGGTTGTTTGGCCGCCTAAGTCGATATTCATTTCAGACTCGTGAGAAGGCGCCACCTCTCTACCGATCGATGAAGAAGTCGATAAGTTCGAGTGGACTCAAGTCGATGCAGCGCTTGCAAGAGCTAAAAGCCCCGCTTCCACCCAGCCGATGCTTGCTGCCCCAATCAGCAAAGAGCCTTTACTGCTTATAGCAGCCATCGGACAAGTCGTCAAGACAAGACTTACTATTGAGCGAGAAGAAGAGGGAAAAGCCTATAAAGTTCAGCTACCGTTTATTATGTTTCAAGTAATCAATCCGTCAAACAGAGATACCCGCACTATCGAAGCTTGTTTATGGGATTTATATGACCATCAAGAAGGTTGCACACTATTTCTCCGACCACCCATTACGCTGCCACGACGCCCATTATCGTAGATTCTCGCACAATGAGAAGCAACCGGTCGAGTGGCAAATGGGCGATTGAACTCCGCTTGAGGCAAAGAAAGCTATCAAGTCCCAAGCAATAGCTGATTTCTCGCCGAGTGGATCGAATAGAATCGCCGACTCTGGGCTTCACTCGAGCATCGGACCATGTTCTTTGACGGTTCCAAGATGCTGAATGGTTCGGGTGCCGGGGTGGTATTAGTATCCCCCCGAGGAGACAAGCTCAGATATGTACTCCAGATTCACTTTGATTCCTCCAATAACGAAGCAAAATACGAAGCACTCTTATACGGGTTATGCATGGCCATTTCATCTTTGCCATCCGTCCGCCATGGTCTATGGCGACTCAGATTTGGTGGTCAATCAAGTGATGAAAGAGTGGACGTCAAAAGCCCAGCCATGATCAAGCTAATGCAATGCGTGAGAAAGTTGGAAAAGAAGTTCGAGGGGTTAGAGCTCCATCATATACCCCGATCAAAAAATCATGCAGCCGATGATTTGGCGAAGATAGGTTCCAAGAGGGAAGCCATTCCCAGAATGTGTTTCGAGCACATTCACACACCATCGCTCAAGAAGATCCTTTTATAGAAGAGCCCCGCAGCCTAAGAGCGCCACAGATCCGATCAAGTCGAGGTCCCACCGTGGTCGACCTAATCATGGAAGTTCGTTATCACTCCCGATCGACACTACCTACATCGCAGCATATCCTTAGGGAAGGAACCCCAGAGGATGAAGAAGAGGCTCGGCAGATAGTCCGGTCGATCTAAGGCGCTACGGTGATAAAGGCACAGCTTGTTCAGAGAAAGTGTGACTGGGTCACCAAAAATGCATAACACCGTAAGAAGGTCGAATGATCCTCAACGACATCCACTGGGACCTGTGGTCACCATGCATCCTCTCGGCCATTGTGGCTAAAGCATACCGAGCCGGATTTTATTGGCCCCGAGCAAATGAAATGGCTAAAGATATAGTCGATGATGTGAAGGTTGCCGGTTCTACTCGATATGTCTCACAAGCTCGGCCCTCCTCAAGACCATTCCACTCGGTCCGCCCTTTGTTGTTTGGGGATTGACATGGTCGGGCCACGAGGACTGGTAGGAGCGGATTTACTCATGTGCTTGTAGCAATGATAAGTTTACCAAATGGATCAAGCCAAACCTATCAAGAATCTTGATGCTAGCAATCGTTGTTAGCTTCATCGAGAATTGACATTCAGATATGGAGTTCCACACAAGATCATCAATGACAATGGATCAAACTTCGATTCTCGACGAAGTTTAGAGCGCTCAGGCTTTCAAGGCACACAAGTGAAGGAAATATGCCCTAGAGGCAATAATAAAGTTATTATTTATTTCCTTATTTCATGATAAAAGTTTATTATTCATGCTAGAATTGTATTAACCGAAACATTATACATGTGTGAATACATAAACAAACATAGTGTCACTAGTGTGCCTCTACTTGACTAGCTCGTTGAATCAAAGATGGTTAAGTTTCCTAGCCATAGACATGAGTTGTCATTTGATTAACGGATCACATCATTAGGAGAATGATGTGATTGACATGACCCATTCTGTTAGCCTAGCACTATGCTGCTATTGCTTTCTTCATGACTTATACATGTTCCCTGTAACTATGAGATTATGCAACTCCTGCTACCGGAGGAACACTTTGGTGCTACCAAACGTCACAACGAATCGGGTGATTATAAAGGAGTACTACAGGTGTCTCCAAAGGTACATGTTGGGTTGGCGATTTCGAGATTAGGTTTTGTCATCCGATTGTCGGAGAGGTATCTCTCGGCCCTCTCGGTAATGCACATCACTATAATCCTTGCAAGCAATGTAGCATGAGTTAGTTACGAATGATGCATTACGAACGAGTAAAGAGACTTGCCAAGAATCTAGATTGAACTAGGTATTGATACCGACGATCAAATCTCGGCAAGTAACATACCGATGACAAAGGAACAACGATGTTGTTATGCGGTTTGACCGATAAAGATCTTCGAGAATATGTAGTAGCCAATATGGGCATCCAGGTCCCGCTATTGGTTATTGACCGAGAATAGTTCTAGGTCATGTCTACATAGTTCTCGAACCCGTAGGGTCCGCACGCTTAAGGTTACGGCGATGATATATTATGAGTTTATGAGTTTTGATGTACCAAGGAGTTCGGAGTCCCGGATGAGATCGGGACATGACGAGGAGTCTCAAATGGTCGAGACGTAAATATCGATATATTGACGACTATATTCGAGTTCGGAAAGGTTCAATGATTCGGTATTTTTCGAGTACCGAGAGTTACGGAATTCGCCGGGAGAAGTATTGGGCCTTATTGGGCCTCGGGAAAGAGAGAGGGCTGCCTAGGGCAGGCCGCACGCCTCCATGGCCTAGTCCGAATTGATTAGGGGAGGCCGCACCCTCCTTCCTTCCCTTCTCTCTTCCCCTTCCTTGTCTCCTACTCCTAATACATGGAAGGACTCCTAGTTGACTAGAAAGGGGAATCCTACTCCTGGGAGTAGGACTCCCATGGCGCGCCTCCCACGGCCGGCCTCCTCCTCCTCCCTCCTTTATATACGGGGCAGGGGGCACCCCATGGACACACAAGTTGATCTACGGATCGCTCTTAGCCGCAGTGCGTGCCCCCTCCACCATATTCCACTTCGTCATATCGTCATGAGCTTAGGCGAAGCCCGCGCCGGAGAAGTCATATCGTCATGAGCTTAGGCGGCCCCGCGCCGGTGGAGCATCATCATCGCCACCACGCCGTCAGGTTGATGGAACTCATCCCCGACACTTTGCCGGATCGGAGTCCGGGATCGCCATCGAGCTGAACGGTGCGTAACTCGGAGGTGCCGTGACGCTCGGTGCTTGGATCGGTCGGATCGTGAAGACGCACGACTACATCAACCGCTGTTATAACGCCCGCCGGGTTCACGAGGGTACGTGACGACACTCTCCTCTCGCGCTATGCCATCACCATGGTCTTGCGGTGCGTAGGAAAATTTTGAAATTACTACGCTCTCAACAAAGGGTATCGAGACCGGTTTTATGCGTTGATGTCATGTGCACGAGTAGAACACAAGTGAGTTGTGGGCGATATAAGTCATACCGCTTACCAGATGTCATACTTTGGTTCGGGCGGTATTGTGAGATGAAGCGCCCGACCGACATTATGCGACGCTTACGCGAGACTGGTTTCACGGCTTCGAGCACTAGTTGCTTAAAGGTGACCGCGGGTGCCGCTTTCTCACTTTAGTTGAACTGAAAAGGCTACGCCCGTCCTTGCGAAGGTTAAAACAGCACCAACTTGACAAACTATCGCTGTGGTTTTGATGCGAGGTAAGAACGGTTCTTGCTCAGCCCGTAGCAGCCACGTAAAACTTGCAACAACAAAGTAGAGAAAGTCTAACTTGTTTTTGCAGGCATGTTGTGATGTGATGTGGTCAAGACGTGATGCTATATTTTATTGTATGAGATGATCATGTTTTGTAACCGAAGTTATCGCAATCGGCAGGAGCCATATGGTTGTCGCTTTATTGTATGAAATGCAACGCCATGTAATTGCTTTACTTTATCACTAAGCAAGAGCGATAGTCGAGAAGCAATAGTTGGCTAGACGACAACGATGCTACGATGGAGATCAAGGTGTCGCTACCGTGACGATGGTGATCATGACGGTGCTTCGCGATGGAGATCACAAGCACAAGATGATGATGACCATATCATATCACTTATATTGATTGCATGTGATGTTTATCCTTTATGCATCTTATCTTGCTTTGATTGACGGTAGCATTATAAGATGATCTCTCACTAAAATAATCAAGAGGTGTTCTCCCGAGTATGCAACGCTAAAAGTTCATAGTACCCGCACACCACGTGATGATCGGTGTGATAAGTTCTACGTCCATCTACAACGGTGCAAAACAGTTGCACACGCGAATACTCAAAGTTAAACTTGACGAGCCTAGCATATAATGATATGGCCTCGAACACGGAGACCGAAGGTCGAGCGTGAATCATATAGTAGATATGATCAACATAGTGATGTTCACCATTGAAACTACTCCATCTCACGTGATGATCGGACATGGTTTAGTTGATTTGATCACGAATCACTTAGATGACTAGAGAGATGTCTGTCTAAGTGGGAGGTTTTAATATGATTAATTGAACTTTAATTTATCATGAACTTAGTCCCGTAGTATTTTGCAAATTATGTTGTAGATCAATAGCTCGCGTTGTTGCTTCCCTATGTTTTTATATGTGTTCCTAGAGAAAATTGTATTGAAAATGTTAGTAGCAATGATGCGGATTGGATCCGTGATCCGAGGTTTATCCTCATTGCTCGCAGAAGAATTATGTCCTTAATGCACCGCTAGGTGATGCACCTATTGCAGGAGCGATGCGACGTTATGAATGTTTGGCTAGCTCAATATGAGCAGATACGACGCTTATGAACGCTATTAGCTCAATATGATGACTACTTGATAGTTTAGTGCACCATGCTTAACGGCTTAGAATCGACTTCAAAGACGTTTTGAACGCCATGGACCATATGAGATGTTCCAGAATTGAAGTTAATATTTCAAGCAAATACCCGAGTTGAGAGATATGAAGTCTCCAACAAGTTCTATAGCTAAAAGATGGAGGAGAATCGCTCAACTAGTGAGCATGTGCTCAGATTGTCCGAGTACTTCAATCGCTTGAATCAAGTGGGAGTTAATCTTCCGATAAGATAGTGATTGACAGAATTTTCTAGTCACCATCACTAAGTTAGTAGAACTTCGTGATGAACTATAGTATGCAAGGGATGACGAAAAAGATTCTCGAGCTCTTCGCGATGCTAAAATTGGCGAAGGTAGAAATCAAGAAAACATCAAGTGTTGATGGTTGACAAGACCACTAGTCTCAAGGAAAATGGCAAAGGAAGAAGGGAACTTCAAAAGGAACGGCAAGCAAGTTGTTGCTCGAGTGAAGAAGCCCAAGTCTAGACCTAAGCCTCGAGACAGAGTACTTTTGCTGCAATGGAACTGGTCACGGAAGCGAACTACCCCTAATATTTGGTGGATAAGAAGGATGGCAAAGTGAACAAGGTTATATTTGATATACAGGTTATTGATGTGTGCCTTACTAGTGTGTATAGTAGCCCCGAGTATTCGATACTGCTCAGTTGCTAAGATTAGTAACTCAAACAGGAGTTACGTATAAACAGAGACTAGTTGAAGGGAAGTGACGATGAGTGTTGGAATTAGTTCCAAGATTGATATGATCATCATCGCACACCCCTATACTTTCGGATTAGTGTTAAACCTAAATAAATGTTATTTGGCGCTTATGCTGAGCATAAATATGATTTGATCATGTTTATTGTAATACGGTTATTCATTTAAAGTCAAAGAATAATTGTTGTTATGTTTACATGAATAAAACCTTATATGGTTACACACCCAATGAAAATGGTTCATTGATCTCGATCATAGTGATACACATATTCATAATATTGAAACCAAAAGATGCAAAGTTAATAATGATAGTGCAACTTATTTGTGGCAATCGCCATTTAGGTCATATTGGTGTAAAGCGATGAAGAAAACTCCATGCCGATGGACTTTTGGAATCACTTGATTATGAATCATTTGATGCTTTCGAACCGTGCCTTTTGGGCAAGATGACTAAAACTCCGCTTCTCCGAACAATGGAACAAGCTACTGACTTATTGGAAATAATACATACCAATGTATGCGATCCAATGAATGTTGATGCTCGTGGCAAGTATTGTTATTTTCTGACCTTCACAAGATGATTTGAGCAGATATGAGTATATCTACTTAATGAAGCACAAGTCTGAAACATTTGAAAAGTTCAAAGAATTTCAGAGTGAAGTGGAGAATCATCGTAACAAGAAAATAAAGTTTCTACGATCTGATCGTGGAGGAGAATATTTGAGTTACGAGTTTGGTCTTCAATTAAAACAATGTGGAATGGTTTCACAGATCACGCCACCTGGAACACCACAACGTTATGGTGTGTCCGAACGTCAGAATCAGATTTTATTTTGATATGGTGCGATCATGATGTCTCTTACCGATTTACCAATATCGCTTTTGGGGTTATGCATTAGAGACAGCTGCATTCACGCTAATAGGGACCATCTAAACCGCTGAGACGACACCGTATGAACTATGGTTTAACAAAGAAACCTAAGTCGTCGCTTTCTTAAAAGTTTGAGTTGTGATGCTTATGTGAAAAGTTTTCACCGATAAGCTCGAACCCAAATCGGAGAAGTGCGCCTTCATAGAATACCCAAAGGTAACTATTGGGTACACCTTCTATCACAGATCCGAAGGCAAGTTTTTCGTTAAGATGGATCCTTTCTAGAGAAGAAGTTTCTCTCAAAGAAGTGAGTGGGAGGAAAGTAGAGCTTGATAAGGTAATTGTACCTTCTCCGAATTGGAAAGTAGTTCATCACAGTAAATCAGTTCGTGTGATTCCTACACCAATCAATGAGGAAGCTAATGATGATGATCATGAAGCTTCAGATCAAGTTATTACCAACCTCAGAGGTATTCCAGAATAAGATCCGCACTAATGTGGTACGGTAATCCTATTCTAGAAGTCATGTTACTAGACCATGATGAACCTACTAACTATGAGGAAGCGATGATGAGCCCAGATTTCGCGAAATGGCTTGAGGCCATGAAATCTGAGAAGGGATCCATGTATGAGAACAAAGTATGGACTTTGGTTGACTTGCCCGATGATCGGCAAGCCATTGAGAATTAATGGATCTTTAAGAAGAAGACTGACGCTGATGGTAATGTAACTGTTTATAAAGCTCGACTTGTTGCGTAAAGGTTTTCGACAAGTTCAAGGGGTTGACTACGATGAGACTTTTCACCAGAAGCGATGCTTAAGTCTGTCTCAATCATGTTAGCAATTGCTGCATTTTATGATTATGAAATTTGGCAAATGGATGCAAAACTACATTCTTTAATGGATTTATTAAAGAAGAGTTGTATATGATGCAACCAGAAAGTTTTTGTCAATCCTAAAGATGCTAACAAAGTGTGCAAGCTCCAATGATCCATCTATGGACTGGTGCAAGCATCTCGAGTTGAATATACGCTTTGATGAGTTGATCAAAGATATGGTTTTATACAGCACTTTTGGAGAAGCCTCGATTTACAATAAAGTGAGTGGGAGCACTACAAAGATTTCGATAAATATATGTATGACATATTGTTGATCGGAAATAATGTAGAATTATTCTCAAAACATAAAGGAGTATTTGAAAGGAGTTTTTCAAAGAAGGACCTCGGTGAAGCTGTTATATATTGAGCATCAAGATCTATTGAGATAGATCAAGACGCTTGATAAGTTTTTCAATAAGTACATACCTTGTCAAGATTTTGAAAAGGTTCAAAATGGAATACCAAAGAAAAGTTCTTGCCTCGTGTTGCAAAAGGTGTGAAATTGAGTAAGACTCAAATCCCGACCACAGCAGAAAATAGAAAAGAGAATGAAAGTCATTCCTATACCTCACCATAGGTTCTATAAAGTATGCTATGCTATGTACTGCACCTATTGTATACCTTGCTCTGAATTTGGCAAGGAGTACAATAGTGATCTAGGAGTAGATCATCGACATTGGTCAAGAACATCCTTAGTGAAGACTAAGGAAATATTTCGATTATGGAGGTGATAAAAGAGACCGTCAGAAAGAGTTACATCGATGCAAGTTTTTACACCGATCCAGATGACTCTAAGTCTCAATCTGGATACATATTGTAAGTGGGACCAATTAGCTAGAGTAGCCCCGCAGAGCATTGTAGACATAGAATATTTGTAAATACATACGGCTCAATGTGATGCAATCTGCTGACTAAACTTCTCTCACGAGCAAAACATGATCATCCCTTAGTACTTTTGGGTGTTAATCACATAGCGATGTGAACTAGATTATTGACTCTAGTAAACCCTTTGGGTGTTGGTCACATGACGATGTGAACTATGGGTGTTAATCACATACGATGTGAATATTAGTGTTGAATCACATGATGATGTAAACTAGATTATTGACTCTAGTGCAAGTGGGAGATCAAGGAAATATGCCCTAGAGGCAATAATAAAGTTATTATTTATTTCCTTATTTCATGATAAAAGTTTATTATTCATGTTAGAATTGTATTAACCGAAACATTATACATGTGTGAATACATAAACAAACATAGTGTCACTAGTGTGCCTCTACTTGACTAGCTCGTTGAATCAAAGATGGTTAAGTTTCCAGCCATAGACATGAGTTGTCATTTGATTAACGGATCACATCATTAGGAGAATGATGTGATTGACATGACCCATTCCGTTAGCCTAGCACTTGATCGCTTAGTATGCTGCTATTGCTTTTTTCATGACTTATACATGTTCCTGTAACTATGAGATTATGCAAATCCTGCTTATCGGAGGAACACTTTGGTGCTACCAAACGTCACAACGAATCGGGTGATTATAAAGGAGTACTACAGGTGTCTCCAAAGGTACATGTTGGGTTGGCGATTTCGAGATTAGGTTTTGTCATCCGATTGCTCGGAGAGGTATCTCCGCCCTCTCGGTAATGCACATCACTATAAGCCTTGCAAGCAATGTAGTTAATGAGTTAGTTACGGAATGATGCATTACGTAACGAGTAAAGAGACTTGCCAAGAACGAGATTGAACTAGGTATTGATACCGACGATCAAATCTCGCAAGTAACATACCGATGACAAAGGAACAACGATGTTGTTATGCGGTTTGACCGATAAAGATCTTCAGAGAATATGTAGTAGCCAATATGGGCATCCAGGTCCCGCTATTGGTTATTGACCGAGAATAGTTCTAGGTCATGTCTACATAGTTCTCGAACCCGTAGGGTCCGCACGCTTAAGGTTACGGCGATGTATATATTATGAGTTTATGAGTTTTGATGTACCAAGGAGTTCGGAGTCCCGGATGAGATCGGGACATGACGAGGAGTCTCAAATGGTCGAGACGAAAGATCGATATATTGGACGACTATATTCGAGTTCGAAAGGTTCCAATGATTCGGTATTTTTCGAGTACCGAGAGTTACGGAATTCGCCGGGAGAAGTATTGGGCCTTATTGGGCCTCAAGGAAAGAGAGAGGGCTGCCTAGGCAGGCCGCAAGGCTTCTCATGGCCTAGTCCGAATTGACTAGGGAGGGCCGCACCCTCCTTCCTTCCCTTCTCTCTTCCCCTTCCTTGTCTCCTACTCCTAATACATGGAAGGACTCCTAGTTGACTAGGAAGGGGAATCCTACTCCCGTGGGAGTAGGACTCCCATGGCACGCCCTCCTAGGGACGGCCTCCTCCCTCCCTCCTTTATATACGGGGCAGGGGCACCCCATGGACACACAAGTTGATCTACGGATCGCCTTTAGCTGCAGCGGTGCCCTCCACCATATTCCACTTCGTCATATCGTCATGAGCTTAGCGGCCCCGCGCCGAGAAGTCATATCGTCATGAGCTGAGGCGGCCCCGCGCCGGTGGAGCATCATCATCGCCACGACGCTGTCGCGGTTGATGGAACTCATCCTCAAACTTTGCTGGATCGGAGTCCGGGATCGCCATCGAGCTGAACGTGCGTAACTCGGAGGTGCCGTGACGCTCGGTGCTTGATCGGTCGGATCGTGAAGTCGCACGACTACATCAACCGCTTGTTATAACGCCTCGCTTTCGGTTCACGAGGGTACGTGGATAGACACTCTCCTCTCGCTATGCCATCACCATGGTCTTGCGCAGCGAGGAAAATTTTGAAATTACTACGCTCTCAACAACAAGTCGACTATGCTTCAAAGGCTCACCCACAAATGAATGGTCAAGATGAAAGGGCTTAATGGTCTAATCTCAAAGGATCGAAACTCCCGACTGATGCGTGATCTCAAACACGCAGCAGGTGCCTCGGGTCGATGAGCTTCCGCCGCCTTCTAGGGTTTGAGGACAACTCCCAATCGATTGACTCGGGCGAACCCATTTCTTTTTGGTCTATGGAGCCGGTTGTTCTCGCCAAGTGACCTGCTCCACAACGCCCCGAGTAGAACTCTTCTCTCAAGAAGAAGCGAACAGGCCCGCAGGATTCAAATGATATCTTAGAATAAGAAAGAGAGATGGCATTGATCCCGTCGACCATCTACCAGCAAGATTTATGCCGATTCCACGCCAAAAACGTGAAGGGCCGAAGCCAGAGGGAGACTTGGTTCTTCGAGGGATCAATGTAGTTACACAAACTTGCCCCTTCTTGGGAAGGTCCTTCAAGATCACCAGATTTCTTCACAAGGAGCATACCATCTTTACAATGTCGAACATCGTAAAGACGAGCCACGAGCTTGAATGCGAGCTGCTTCCGCTTTTATACTTAAGTACTCACCGGATGAGATGTAATAAGAAACACCTTTGTAGTTTATTTGTCAAAGACAATAGCTTTATAATCTTCCTAAACGATTGTTGTTGCTTTTGTTTCCGCCTGAAATCCCTAGTGGGTGACTTCACTAATCCGCTTTCGCCAAGTCTAAAAATCCTACCAAGTGGTGAGCAAGCCTCTCACTCGAGGCTTAGCTGCGAATCCGCCTCGCCTAAGTTCAAAAATCCTACAGAGTGGAGAGCAACCCACCCGCCGGGGCTTAGCTGCAGCCAAGCACTCACAGAAGTTTGAAAAATCCCACCGAGTGCAGAGCAACCTCCCACTGAGGCTTAGCTGCAGCCAAGCACTCGCCTAAGTTTGAAAAATCCTACCGAGTGGAGAGCAACCTCCCACTGGAGGCTTAGCTGCAGCCAAGCACTCGCCTAAGTTTGAAAATCCCACCGAGTGGAGAGCAACCTCCCACTGGGGCTTAGCTGCAGCCAAGCACTCGCCTAAGCATGAAAAATCCCACCGAGTGGAGAGCAACCTCCCACTGGAGGCTTAGCTGCAGCCAAGCACTCGCCTAAGTTTGAAAATCCCACCGAGTGAGAGCAACCTCCCACTGGGCTTAGCTGCAGCCAAGCACTGCCTAAGCATGAAAATCCCACCGAGTGGAGAGCAACCTCCCACTGGGGGCTTAGCTGCAGCCAAGCACTCGCTAAGTTTAAAAATCCCACCGAATGGAGAGAAACCTCCCACTGGGGCTTAGCTGCAGCCAAGTACTCGCCTAAGTATGAAAAATCCTACCGAGTGGAGAGCAACCTCCCACTGTGGGCTTAGCTGCAGCCAAGCACTCGCCTAAGTATGAAAAATCCTACCGAGTGGAGAGTAACTCAGTAACACCCCTAAGTAACTTTCCATATTTGTAACTCCAACTTTTGCCATTTTCGCATTGTTATATGATATTCCTCCGTGGTTGGGTTTCTCCTTGTTGCATTTTGTCCATGTCATGCATTTTATATTATGTCATCATGTGCATCGATTTGCATACGTGTTCGCCTCATGATTCCGAGCATTTTTCCCGCTGTCCGCTTTGCTATCCGACACTCCTATCTTCCCCGGCGTCCTTTTACGCTTTTTCCGTAGCGGGTATTAAACCGTCTCGAAATGGACCGAGGTTTGTCTAGTGGCCTTGGTATAACACCCGGAGACCACCGTCAAGTTTCGGTCATTTGGAGCTCGCTTGGTACTCCAACGGTTAACCGCACCTTCGCAAAGGCCTCTTTAAGTTGCAGCCCAACACCCTCCAAAACAGCCCAACAACCCATCTAAGTCACCTCCATGCTCTCCGTCTGCTCGATCACGATCGTGGGCGAAAACTACACCTCATTTGACTCTCCTAGCTCCTCTATGCCTATTTAAGCAAACCTCCCAAAATTCCGGATCATCCTCTTCCCAAACCCTAGGAAATCGCCCTCACATGGACACGCCCGGCCACAGGCCGGACAATCGCTTCAAGGTCCGCCGCCTCAAGGCTGCTGCCTGGCTGGCCTGGATCGGCTCACAGAGGTTCACATCTGGCCGCTTGCCGCTGTCCGCTTGGGCTTCATACACTGGCTCACACATGCCACTCGCTGCCGGGCGCTGCCTCACGGCTGCCGCTGCTTTTCCGCCAGTCTGGCTGATTGGTTTGGAGTCGCTGCCTGCCGGCCATTTCGCCGCTGGGCATTGGCCCACGGCCCCTCGGCCTTCCTCCGGCGACTTCTTTGCCCGCTTCGCCGCCGCGCTTTCTCCGCGAGTCCGGAGTCATTGTCACACCGATCCGCTCGGATCGATCCCGATCGGGCTCGCTCTCGCTACCAAGGCTGACCTCTCCCTTCCTCTTTTCCTCTCACACTGATCATTGTAATTTCGCATTTTTCAACGCTATATCTTCGCATCCAGAGATCCATTTTTCACAGATAATATGTCAAAATGTTCGTCTCAAGAGTAGATCATTTCATTCCATTGCATCATTTTCATTTGAGCTCATCTTGATGCCCGAAATGCTGTTGGAAGAGTGCAAGGTGCTGATAGTTTCTGATTTTTATCAGAGTTGCACTTTTGTTATTTTTGCTATGATTAATATGTGCACCCAATGGATTTGATTCCTACATGAGTTTTGTAAATGCCATGTCATCTTTCCAGTGGTATATGCCATGTATTTTTGTGATCTATGTGGTGACTAGCACAAGCATGCAAAGTAGGTGTCCTGTTGTTGCTGATTTCAGCCCTGTTTTAGCTGATTTTGATGCCATGTTTGCTTGATGATACCGAGAGATCTATGCATATTTTGAGATACTTCAGTAAGGGTGTTTTGTAAAGCATGACTTGCTCTATCCATCCATGCCTTTGTTTGCAATTATGGGATGCCATAGCTTGAGTCAATCGAGCTCTACTTTTGCTACCAAATGTTTCCTGGCAGATTGTATACGTGTTATTCAATTTTGCCTAGGAGGTGGTGGTTGACCCGTAAAGGCTATGTTAGTGTTCTTGCCATGGATGTCTTCTATATCATGTCTTCTTGATGTATGTATGCTTAGTTTATCATTTGAGGCTCTGTAGTGAGTGCATTGAGCTTGTTAACATGCCATCTCGTTATCAGTTTTTGACATGTCTAGTTGCTGAATCTGTTAACTAGACTTTCAATATTGACATGGTGTTACTATATTTTCTAGTCCTTTTGGCTTATGGTCAGTAAGGGACTTTTGAAATAGGCTTTGAGTAGATTCATGCCATGCCATGTTTTGCTATTTTAAGTTCCTGTAGCATGTAGTTTTGATGCTCTGAACATTGCAACCTGTTACTGTTTTTGCCATGTCCAGCCTGTTACTTTGAGCATTTTTGCCATGCTTGTTTGAACATGTTATGATGTGAACTAGCCGTAGCTCAGTGCTCATATTTTGTCGAGCATCATGTAGATCACTGCCATGTGCTTTGTTGATACGTTTGGGTGCAGGAGCTTAATTAATTGTTGCTTGCTAAGTGGCATCATGCTGTTAATGGCAGATTTGCGCCATTCTTGTTTTGCTTGCCATTTGCAAACCGTGCATCCGCTTCCGTGATCTTTATATCGATTTCAACCGAAATCATCTCATCTTTCCAGTGGCATGCTTGGTTTGCCAAGTTGATGCCTGGTTCATCATTTACCTTCCGGAGCGCATATAAGCATTGCATATCTCATCATGCATATCATGTCATGTTTTGCATCATGTGGATTGTGCATTGCACCGTGATTTATTGTGGTTCCTTTGTTTGTGTTGTTGCTTTGGGTAGAGTCGGGAGACGAGTACGTGAACGAGGAGCCTGTTGAGAACGCCGAGGATCAAGCTTTCGACAACTCGAGAACATTGCGTGCAAGATGACCATACCTCAAATCACTTCTATCTTTGCTATGCTAGTTGCTCGCTTCTTTGCTATGCCTATGCTGCGATGCCTACCACTTGCTATATCATGCCACCCATGTTGCCATGTCAGCCCCTAACCATCCTTTCCTAGCAAACCGCTGATTGGCTATGTTACCGCTTTGCTCAGCTTCTCTTATAGCGCTAGTAGTTGCAGAAGTGAAGTTTGTTCCTTGTTGAACATGGAGATGTTGTTCCTTATTGGAACATGTTTACTTGTTGGGGATATCACAATATATATATCTCTGCTAAATAATACATCTATATACTTGGTAAAGGGTGGAAGGCTCGCCTTATGCCCGTGTTTTGTTCCACTCTTGCCACCCTAGTTTCCGCCATACCGTGTTATGTTCCTTGATTTTATGCTCTTACACGGTTAAGTGATTTATGGGACCCCTTGACAGTTCGCTTTGAATAAGACTCGCCCAAAGAAGGCCCAACTTTGGTTTTACCATTTGCCACCTAAGCCTTTTTCCCCGGTTTTCGCGAGCCCGAGGGTCATCTTTATTTTAACCCCCACCAGTGCTCCTTCGAGTGCTGGTCCAACCGGCAGATCATGGGCCACCTCGGGCAACTCGAGGGCTGGTTTTACTCAGAGGCTGACCTATCCGTGTGCCCGAGAACGAGATATGTGCAGCTCCTATCGGGATTTGTCGGCACAATGGGTGGCTTTGCTGGTCTTGTTTTATTGCTGTCGAAATGTCTTGTAGTCCGGGATTCCGAGATTGATCGGTCTTCCCAGAGAAGGAATAATCCTTCGCTGACCGTGAGAGCTTATAATGGGCTGTTGGGACACCCCGCAGGTAATATCTTTCAAAGCCGTGCCCGCATGTTATGAGGCGATGGGAATTTGTTAATGTCCGTTGTAGATAACCCAAAGTTGACCTCAATAAAATACACATCAATCAAGGTGTAACCGGATGGTCTCTTCTCGGCGGAGTCCGGAAGTGAACACGGTGTTGGAGTTATGTCCGACGAAGTAGTTCAGATCACTTCTTGATCACTACTAGTTTCACGACCGCGCTTTTGCTTCTCTCCTCGCCTTTTAAGTAAGTAGCCACCATAAATGCTAGTCGCTGTGCAGCTCCAATTTACTTCCTTGTCCTTCCTATTAGCTTAAATAGTCTTGATCTCCGGTGTGAGATTGCTGAGTCCCCGTGACTCACAGATACTTCCAAAACAGTTGCAGGTTCCGAGGAGGCCAGGCAGGTGATTCCACCGAGCTCAAGTGGAGTTCGACGAGGAACGTGGTCGTTATTATGTTTCGCTTCCAGATGATCAGAGTGGTGCCTCAGCTTGGGACGATTCGGGATCTGTGTTAGCATTTGGGGTATCTTTCTTATTTTGGTTCCGTAGACGGACCTTGAGTGTACTTTGAATGATGTATGTTAAATTATGTATCGTGTGAAGTGGCGATTGTAAGCCAACTATGTTTCTTTCCCTTAATTATTACATGGGTTGTGTGAAGATTACCTCACTTATGCGACATTGCTTTCAATGCGGTTATGCTCTAAGTCGTGCCTCGACACGGGAGATATAGCCGATCGGGGCGTGACAAGTTGGTAATCGAGCCTTCCCCACTTAGGAGCCCCTACTTGATTGTTTGTCGACGTTGTTGAGTCTAGAATGGAAAATGTTTTGAGTCTTAGGATTATATATATCGGAGAGATAGGAATTTTTTGCTTCCCACCTTTCGACCTTCCGTGAGGTCTCCCGACGAGAGTTTTGACTCTTCTCTCTCAAATTTCACTAAAAATTTTTTTAGGATCACGGGTATCTTGGAATCGTTCCGATGGTTTTGTGACGAGAACATTGTTCTTGGTGCCTCCCGACATTTAGGGTTGTGGCGTTGTCCCGGGAGTTGAGCTCCGAGGTGTTGTCGCCACAATTTTATCGCTGCAGCTCGAATACCGAGTTTTGCCGACATCGAAATCTCTTTGTGCAGCTTGTTGGTGAGATAACCCCGATAGCCCAAGATCGTGGCGAAAAGGGAGTATTGCCATGACTTGCATAACGGATGTTTTTCAAGGTCGAGGTACACGATTTCCGAGGATTACTTGGTTATGTGTTGACGGATGGATACAAATGATCTAGGTATTGTTAGTTTGGGTGATATATTTTGTGTCCCCTCAGATCCCCAACACCGATTGCATAACCGTAAAGTTTCGGAGTTTATAGGTGGGAATTCTAGTAGCTTACAGTGATATTCTTTCCGATGATGTATGATTTGAGATTGGGGTTCAACGCTTAGTGGTCCGCCCATTCACGGTCGATTTACAGTGGTCGCGAGACGCCTTAAAGAATCCTTGGCTATGCTGATTCGGGACGCCTTGTTAGTCATTCGTGACGTCCGCTATACGTCAGGTCCGGTGGGCCCCACCACTAACACTTTGAGCGTAAATTCTATCATGTGTTTGTTCCGCTCATATTAGAAGCCAACCTTTGTTTTCAGCTTGTAATATTCAATTGTTTCTAAGTCAGTTGTTGTTTCCATATCCTTTATCTAAGTGGCTTCTCACCTTAATGGACGGTGATGATTAACTTTGAATTCATTCGCTCATTCTGTTCAATGTTTATTGTGAAGACTATATGTTGCAATTTCTATCCGCTGATTCTACTTATCAATTTGTCTATCAAAGGACTAACGGATGTCACCTCTTCAGATGGCTCCGCCAACGCCTCAATCCGGATCGCAATGATGGGGATCACCAATCCTCCACCTCCACCTCCACCTCCGCCTCCGTAAGCGTGGCAAGCTATTATGGCAGCCACCAATGCCAATGCTCGATGATTTTGCAGCTCTTGCAAGAACGCACTCAGGGCAAGGCAATCAAGGCAATCAAGGCAATCAAGGTCAAGGCAACAATCAGCCACACTTTGCTACTCTCACCGCTCGCTAATCAGTCAAGTCTTTCAGCTTCGTGTTGAGGCCACGACGCCGATGATTGGTTAGTGGACATCCGCAAGCACTTTGATCAGTAGTAATGTCAGCCCGAGGATTTTGTCAAGTTTGCATCGCTTCAACTCAAGGATCAAGCTGCCGAGTGGTTCCAAGAATACAAAGATTCCAGAGGAGGTCGTGTCATTACTCGGGATGAGTTCCGCCGTGATTTCCGAGCTCATCACATTCAAGAGTGTTGTTGAGAGCAAGCGTGAGGAGTTCCGCAATCTCAAGCAAGGCACCTTGTCTGTCTATCAATACAATATCCAGCCTGTAAGCTCGCTTGCTTTGCTAAGCAAGATGTACCTAATGAAAGGAGTATGATCTATCGCCAGGGGTCCGAGAGAGGATCTGCATTACCTCTTGTGCTGTTTGAGCCAGATAAGTATGATGATTTCTACAACATGGCACTCAAGCAAGAAGCAGCACAGCTCAAATGCGAGGCTTCTAAGAAGAGAATCAGGATGCAGCTCAGTCCTCCTCGCCTCTCTCAAGTGGCAGCCAAGCAGAAGTTTTATCTGCCCCTCCTCCGCTCCGCCACCTTTACCAAATAGAAGAACTCAGTGGCCGTGGATCTTCCCACCCACCCAACCCAAGCTATCGTAACAAGTCTAATTCTCAAGCTCCAAGGTCAAGTGCTCCTTACCACCGTCCCGCTTCGAGGTCACTTGCAACAAGTGTCGCAGAAGGGTCACTATGCTAACAAGTGCTTCAACCAGAGGCGCCTTCCGCCTCCTCCTCCTGTGAAATCTTCCAGAATGCAAAGGGTCAAGCATAATCCCAAGTTTGCAAAGGTCAATATGATGAATGCAGCTCAGCAGAGGATTCTTCGATGTGCTCATGGGTAATCTTCTTGTTAATGATATTCCCGCAAAAGTTCTTTTGACACTGTGCATCGCATTGTTTCATGTCGAGACCGCTTTTTCGCCAAGCATGATTTCACTTCGAATTTCTCGCTAAACCTCTAGCAATTGTTTCCCGGCAAGCATATGAGTTCTAGTCCGGTGGTTCCCAATGTCGGCATCAAGATGGGTGATTATAGATTTCGCTAAACCAATTGTTCTTGGTGACTCGACATTGATCTTATTCTCGAATGGATCGCTTTATCAAGACAAAGCTCAGCTTGATTGTGCTGCCGAGAAATTCAATTGACTCATTCTTCTAATGATGTGATCATCTATGCCTCTCGTGATGAAACTATTCGTTGTTTTCTCTCAATGAGAAGGGCGAATTGAATGCCATCTCTCGATTCCAAATGCTTAGAGTACCAAGATGTCTTTCCGTAAGAGCTTCCGGTATGCCTCCTCATCGCCACTTGAGTTCAAGTATCGATCTTGAGCCGCATCGAACCCGCTTGCAAGCGCCCATACAAGCTTGGACCTGATGAGCTGAGGGAATTGAAGAAGCAGCTCGATGAACAAGAGCGCCTGGTTTGATCGATCGAAGTTCATCTCCTTGGGGTTGTGGTGTTCTTTTGTCCGAAGAAGGATGGCTCGGACCGACTTTTGCGCCGACATCGCCCATTGAATAAGAAGACAATCAAGAACAAGTATCCACTTCCCAACATCAATGAGCTTTTCGAGCAACTCAAAGGTGCTACAAGTGTTCTCTAAGCTTGACCTTCAGATGGGGTATCATCAGATTCGATTCGTGAACAAGATATTCCCAAGACAAAGATTCGTAATGCTTTGGTTCTTATGAATATACCGTCATGTCTTTCGCCTCGCCAATGCTCCTCCAACTTTCTCTCTGATGATGAACTTCATATTCAATCCTTACACCAATGAATTCGCCTTGGTCTATCTTGATGATATTTTGGTCTTCCAAGAATAAGAAGGATCATGCCAAACATTTGCGATTGGTGCTAGACAAGCTCAGAGAGTACCAATTCTATGCTAAGTTCTCCAAATGTGAATTCTGGCTTGATGAAGTGCTTTATCTTGGTCATATCATCTCGCTAAGGGTATCGCTGTTGATCCCGAGAAGGTGTCCGCAATTGTCAATTGGGAACCTCCTCGAATGTCAAGCAGCTCCGCAGTTTTCTTGGTCTTGCAAGTTATTGTCAAGATTCGTTGAGAACTTCTCCAAGATTGCAAAGCCTCTTTCCAACCTTCTCCGTAAGCAGTGAAGTATGTCCGTCTCCCGAGTGTGATGTTGCTTTCAATACCCTCAAAGAGAAACTCACACAGCCCCTGCTCGACTCTCCCGATGAATCCAAGCCTTATGAAGTGTTCTGTGATGCTTCTTCAAGGTCTCGTGCTGTGTTAATGCAAGAGAAGAGAGTTGTGGCTTATACCTCTCGCCAGCTTGAAGCCCAACGAGAAGAACTACCCCACTCACGATCTTGAGTTGGCGGCAGTTGTCCATGCTTTGATTACTTGAGACATCTCTTGTTGGGAAGGAAAGTGGACATTTTCACCGATCACAAGAGTCTCAAGTACATCTTCACTCAGCCCAACCTCAATCTCAGTGCACTCTGATGGGTCGAAATGATTCAAGAGTACAACCCAAGTATTGAGTATACTCCGCAAAGCTAATGTCATTGCAGACGCTTTGAGCAGAAGGCTTATCGCAATGCCTAATCCTCAAGCCCTTTCACCGGATCTCTCGTGGAATCTTTCCGCAAGCTGAATCTTCAAGTTGTCCTCAAGGCTTTCTTGCCAACCTCATAGTCTCTCCTACTTTGGAAGATCAGATTCGTGAGGCTCAACTTCGGATGCCATGGTGAAGAAAGTGAAACGTGGTATCGACAAGGGCATTTCCAAGTACAAGTGCTTCCATGTTGATGACAAAGACACTGTTCTTTGAGGACCGGATTGTGGTTCCTAAGGGTGATCTACGAAAAGTCATTATGAACGAGGCTCACAATTCGCTTCTATCCATTCATCCCGAAGTACGAAGATGTACCATGACCTCAAGCAATATATTGGTGGACTCGAATGAAGCGAGAAATTGCTCAATTCGTGAATGAGTGTGATGTCCGCAGAAGAGTGAAAGGTAACACCAAAGACCAGCTGGTCTCCTCCAACCTCTTGCTATTCCTGAATGGAAGTTTGATCATATTGAAATGGACTTCGTGATCGGCTTTCCAAAGTCCAAGCGTGAAATGATGCTATCTTCGTTGTCATTGACAAGCTTACTAAAGTGGCTCATTTTCTTCCTATCAAAGAATCCATCACCGCAGCTCGCTTGGCGAGCTATACACCTCCAGATTGTCTCTTGCACGGCATTCCACAAGTGATCTCTTCTGATCGTGGCAGCATCTTTACCTCCAAGTTTTGGGAGTCTTTTCGTAAGGCCATGGGCACCAAGATTCGCTTTCAAAGACAGCTTTCCATCCTCAAACAAGTGGCCAAGTTGAGCGAGTTAATCAAATTCTTGAAGATATGCTCGTGGCTTGTGTCATTTCCTTCGCATGAAGTGGAAGATTGTCTCCTTATGCCGAAGTTCTCTTACAACAACAGCTTCCAAGCGAAGTTCGCAAGGCCCCATTCGAAATTCTCTATGGCGTAAAGTGCCGCATTCTCTCAATTGGTCTCGAGACAGTGAACGCCAACTTCTTGGCAATGACTTGATCACGTATGTAAGAAATGTGCCAAGTCATTCGTGAGAATTCAAAGCCGCGCAATCGCGCCAAGAGCTATTATGATGATAAGCACCGTGATGTGACTTTTGAAATCGGAGACCATGTCTACTCCGCCTCTCCAATGAAAGGTACTCGCCGCTCGTATCAAAGGAAGCTTGCCCCTAGATACGTGGGTCCTTTCAAGATCATTGGGAAAAGAGGCGATCTCGCCTATCAACTTGAGCTTCCATCCAACTTTGCAAACGCACGATGTGTTCCACGTGTCACAGCTTCGCAAGTGCTTCAAGACTCCTGAACGCACTATCAACTTCAAGAGATTGAACTTCAAGAAGATCTCTTATCGTGAGCACCCCTGCTGTTATTCTTGAAGAAACCGAGCGCAAGACTCGCAACAAGTCAATCAAATTCCTGAAAGTGAAGTGGTCACACCATTCCAACCGAGAAGCTACCGGGAACGCGAGGATCACCTCCGCTCGATTATCCGGAGTTCTTTCAGTCCTAGATCTCGGACGAGATCCTCTTGTAGTGGTGGAGTGTTGTAACACCCGAAGTAACTTTCCATATTTGTAACTCCACTCTTGCCATTTTCGCATTGTTATATGATATTCCTCCGTGGTTGGGTTTTCTCCTTGTTGCATTTTGTCCATGTCATGCATTTTATATTATGTCATCATGTGCATCGATTTGCATACGTGTTCGCCTCATGATTCCGAGCATTTTTCCCGTTGTCCGCTTTGCTATCCGACACTCCTATCTTCCCGCGTCCTTTTACGCTTTTTCCGCAAAGGGTATTAAACCGCTCGAAATGGACCGAGGTTTGTCTAGTGGCCTTGGTATAACACCCGAGACCACCGTCAAGTTTCGGTCATTTGAGCTCGCTTGGTACTCCAACGGTTAACCGCACTTCGCAAAGGCCTCTTTTAAGTTGCAGCCCAACACCCTCCAAAACAGCCCAACAACCCATCTAAGTCACCTCCATGCTCTCCGTCTGCTCGATCACGATCGTGGGGCGAAAACTACACCTCATTTGGACTCTCCTAGCTCCTCTATGCCTATTTAAGCAAACCTCCAAAATTCCGGATCATCCTCTTCCCAAACCCTAGGAAATCGCCTCACACACAACGACACGCCCACCACAGGCCGGACAATCGCTTCACAGGCTCGCCGCTTCACACTGCATTGGCCTGGATGGCCTGATCGGGCCACAGAGGCCAGCAGCTGCTTGTCAGCTGTCCGCTTGGCCACCTGCTTCAAGGCCACATGCCATCCACCGGCCACTCGCCTGCTTCACTGCCGCTGCTTTCTCCGCTGCCGTCTGGCCATTGATTGGGTCGGAGCCAGCCGCCCGCCGCTTCGCTTCGCCATTGCTGCAGGCAAGGCCCGCGGCTTCCTTCCTCCGGCGACTCGCCCCCTCGGCCGGGCGCCCATCGGCGAAGCCTCCGAGCCTGGCTACACGATCCGCTCGATCGATCCCGATCGGGCTCGGTTTCGCTACCGCTGACCTCTCTCCTTCCTTTTTCCTCTAAGTCACTGCATCATTGTAATTTCGTGCATTTTTCAACGCTATATCTTCGCATCCGAGATCCATTTTTCGCAGATAATATGTCAAAATGTTCGTCTCAAGAGTAGATCATTTCATTCCATTGCATCATTTTCATTTGAGCTCATCTTGATGCCCGAAATGCTGTTGGAAGAGTGCAAGGTGCTGATAGTTTCTGATTTTTATCAGAGTTGCACTTTTGTTATTTTTGCTATGATTAATATGTGCACCCAATGGATTTGATTCCTACATGAGTTTTGTAAAATGCCATGTCATCTTTCCAGTGGTATATGCCATGTATTTTTGTGATCTATGTGGTGACTAGCACAAGCATGCAAAGTAGGTGTCCTGTTGTTGCTGATTTCAGCCCTGTTTTAGCTGTTTTTGATGCCATGTTTGCTTGATGATACCGAGAGATCTATGCATATTTTGAGATACTTCAGTAAGGGTGTTTTGTAAAGCATGACTTGCTCTATCCATCCATGCCTTTGTTTGCAATTATGGGATGCCATAGCTTGAGTCAATCGAGCTCTACTTTTGCTACCAAATGTTTCCTGGCAGATTGTATACGTGTTATTCAATTTTGCCTAGGAGGTGGTGGTTGACCCGTAAAGGCTATGTTAGTGTTCTTGCCATGGATGTCTTCTATATCATGTCTTCTTGATGTATGTATGCTTAGTTTATCATTTGAGGCTCTGTAGTGAGTGCATTGAGCTTGTTAACATGCCATCTCGTTATCAGTTTTTGACATGTCTAGTTGCTGAATCTGTTAACGAGACTTTCAATATTGACATGGGTGTTACTATATTTTCTAGTCCTTTTTGGCTTATGGTCAGTAAGGGACTTTTGAAATAGGCTTTGAGTAGATTCATGCCATGCCATGTTTTGCTATTTTAAGTTCCTGTAGCATGTAGTTTTGATGCTCTGAACATTGCAACCTGTTACTGTTTTTGCCATGTCCAGCCTGTTACTTTGAGCATTTTTGCCATGCTTGTTTGAACATGTTATGATGTGAACTAGCCGTAGCTCAGTGCTCATCTTTTGTCGAGCATCATGTGTAGATCACTGCCATGTGCTTTGTTGATACGTTTGGGTGCAGGAGCTTAATTAATTGTTGCTTGCTAAGTGGCATCATGCTGTTAATGGCAGATTTGCGCCATTCTTGTTTTGCTTGCCATTTGCAAACCGTGCATCCGCTTCCGTGATCTTTATATCGATTTCAACCGAAATCATCTCATCTTTCCAGTGGCATGCTTGGTTTGCCAAGTTGGTGCCTGGTTCATCATTTACCTTCCGGAGCGCATATAAGCATTGCATATCTCATCATGCATATCATGTCATGTTTTGCATCATGTGGATTGTGCATTGCACCGTGATTTATTGTGGTTCCTTTGTTTGTGTTGTTGCTTTGGGTAGAGTCGAGACGAGTACGTGAACGAGGAGCCTGTTGAGAACGCCGAGGATCAAGCTTTCGACAACTCGAGAACATTGCGCAAGATGACCATACCTCGAAATCACTTCTATCTTTGCTATGCTAGTTGCTCGCTTTTTGCTATGCCTATGCTGCGATGCCTACCACTTGCTATATCATGCCACCCATGTTGCCATGTCAGCCCCTAACCATCCTTTCCTAGCAAACCGCTGATTGGCTGTGTTACCGCTTGCTCAGCCTCTTTATAGCGCTGTAGTTGCAGTGAAGTGAAGTTTGTTCCTTGTTGAACATGGAGATGTTGTTCCTTATTGGAACATGTTTACTTGTTGGGGATATCACAATATATATATCTGCTAAATAATACATCTATATACTTGGTAAAGGGTGGAAGGCTCGCCTTATGCCCGTGTTTTGTTCCACTCTTGCCACCCTAGTTTCCGCCATACCGTGTTATGTTCCTTGATTTTATGCTCTTACACGGTTGGGTGATTTATGGGACCCCTTGACAGTTCGCTTTGAATAAGACTCGCCCAAAGAAGGCCCAACTTTGGTTTTACCATTTGCCACCTAAGCCTTTTTCCCCGGTTTTCGCGAGCCCGAGGGTCATCTTTATTTTAACCCCCGACCAGTTCTTCGAGTGCTGGTCCGAACCGGCAGATCATGGGCCACCTCGGGCAACTCGAGGGCTGGTTTTACTCGTAGGCTGACCTATCCGTGTGCCCCGAGAACGAGATATGTGCAGCTCCTATCGGGATTTGTCGGCACAATGGGTGGCTTTGCTGGTCTTGTTTTATTGCTGTCGAAATGTCTTGTAGTCCGGGATTCCGAGATTGATCGGTCTTCCCGTAGAAGGAATAATCCTTCGCTGACCGTGAGAGCTTATAATGGGCTTGTTGGGACACCCCGCAGGTAATATCTTTCAAAGCCGTGCCTGCGTTATGAGGCGATGGGAATTTGTTAATGTCCGTTGTAGATAACCTAAAGTTGACCTCAATAAAATACACCTCAATCAGGTGTAACTGTGATGGTCTCTTCTCGCGGAGTCCGGAAGTGAACACGGTGTTGGAGTTATGTCCGACGAAGTAGTTCAGATCACTTCTTGATCAATACTAGTTTCACGACCGCTTTGCTTCTCTCCTCGCCTCTTTTGCTAAGTAGCCACCATAAATGCTAGTCGCTTGCTGCAGCTCCAATTTACTTCCTTGTCCTTCCTATTAGCTTAAATAGTCCTGATCTCGCTGGTGTGAGATTGCTGAGTCCCCGTGACTCATGATACTTCCAAAACAGTTGCAGGTTCCGATGAGGCCAAGGTGTGATTCCACCGAGCTCAAGTGGGAGTTCGACGAGGAACGTGGTCGTTACTATGTTTCGCTTCCAGATGATCAGAGTGGTGCCCAGCTGGGACGATTCGGGATCTGTGTTAGCATTTGGGGTATCTTTCTTATTTTGGTTCCAGAGACGGACCTTGAGTGTACTTTGAATGATGTATGTTAAATTATGTAATCGTGTGAAGTGGCGATTGTAAGCCAACTATGTTTCTGTCCCTTAATTATTACATGGGTTGTGTGAAGATTACCTCACTTGCGACATTGCTTTCAATGCGTTATGCCTCTAAGTCGCGCTCTCGACACGGGAGATATAGCCGATCGGGCGTGACAGCAACCTCCCACTGGGCTTAGCTGCAGCCAAGTACTCGCCTAAGTATGAAAAATCCTACCGAGTGGAGAGCAACCTCCCACTGGGGCTTAGCTGCAGCCAAGTACTCGCCTAAGTATGAAAAATCCTACCGAGTGGAGAGCAACCTTCCACTGGGGCTTAGCTGCAGCCAAGTACTCGCCAAGTACTAAAAATCCTACCGAAAAGGAGCAACCTCCCACTGGAGGCTTAGCCGCAATCCGTAACTTGCCTAAGTATAGAAGCCATCCCTATCTGCAAGGACGACGACGTGCAGGTCGACTGCAACCTTCTCCTCGAAGCTACGCCACAAGTACAACGTTCGCTCCTTCCCTATCTGTAAGGACGACGAGGTGCAGGTCGACTGCAACCTTCTCCTCGGAGCTACGCCACAAGTACAATGTTCGCTCCATCCCTATCCGCAAGGACGACGAGGTGCAGGTCGACTGCAACCTTCTCCTCGGAGCTACGCCACAAGTACAATGTTCGCTCCATCCCAATCTGCAAGGACGACGAGGTGCAGGTCGACTGCAACCTTCTCCTCGGAGCTACGCCACAAGTACAATATTCGCTCCATCCTTATCCGCAAGGACGACGAGGTGCAGGTCGACTGCAACCTTCTTCTCGAAGCTACGCCACAAGTACAACGTTCGCTCCATCCCTATCCGCAAGGACGACGAGGTGCAGGTCGACTGCAACCTTCTCCTTCGGAGCTACGCCATAAGTACACGTCGCTTCCATCCCTACCGCAAGGACGATGAAGCGCAGGACGATTGAAATCTCAAACACAAAGATTATTCCGAGTGAAGAAAATTCCACTCGAAGGTAAACGCAAGCATATTCAGAAATAAACCAAGTTTGGACAAATTCCTAAGGTTTCGGACGACGGTTCAAAAGTATTCGAGCATCAAGCCCGAAGCAGTTTAACGGTTACACAATCACTCGGCATCCCGAGGCAAATAAAGGTGAAGCTTAATGTTTTTTCGATCACGCATCAGGAGAAGGACTGACCGGGTCGCAGAAACTGTCAAGGTCGATGTTGTCTGCAATGCGAGTGGCGGCGGGAAGAAGAGTGTCCATGAAAGACTGGAAAGTATGCTTCTTCGTGTTTGCAACTTTAAGCTCCGCCAGCTTGTCTTCTTTGGCATCCTTGCAAGGCACTCGCACTGAGACAGAGCAACGCCAAGACCACAAATGAAAGCAGAGGACTTCTTCCATTCTTGCACACGCCAGGATTTGATTCAATGAGCCATCGAGACTCGAGATCTTGAGACAGTTCCGCCCGAGGCCAAAGTTCTGCATCAATCTGGGTCATTGCAGCCTTCAGACGGGCCAGATAGGCAATTGCGCCATCCATGCGACACTCCAACCGCAGCACGTTCATTGCAACTTCATCCTTGACTGGATAGTTAATGGGGTCAAGACCCGTCTCGACCCGCCCAGTTTCCGCTTCAAAGTCTTGGCAAAATTCTGCACGGTCGAGTGAAGTATGAGTCGACAGCAGAATTAAAATTATCACCGCAGAAAAAGACAGATTAATCGGTACCTTCAAGTTTCAGACCGGCCAAAGAAGTTGGCTCAGATAAGACTCTAATTCGCCGCTCTTGATCTTGAGGCTCCCAAGTTCGCCGGTCAGTTTCTCCTTGTCCTTCTTCGCCTCGACTTCTTGGTTGGCATCGTAAACAACAGTCTTCAATTTGAATTTTCTTCTTCTAACTTGCCGATCAAGCAAGCTTCTTGTCGCCAGCGCTGCCTTCTCGCTACTGCTCGAGCTGCAGCTAGGTCCAGGTCCTTTGCTCCAAAGCCTGCTTCATTTTCTAAAGAAATAACATTCTTCAGACGGGCTTGAGTTGGCGGTTTCACTACATACATCTGCTCGAGGAGTCACTCGTTCAAAAATGGAAAGAAAAAGTGCCAACAAGGATAAACAAATACGATTGATTACCTCCCATGGCAGCTACTTCATCACGAGCGCTCTGGAGATTTTTCTTGGCCAACTCCAGATCAAGGTTGAGGCTGATTTGCTGCTTGTTCAATGCAGAGAGCTGAGCCCCAAGATCGCAAGATTTCTACAGTCACAAGTCATATCAGTGAGATAAAAAGACATCACAATGCTAGTTACTCTAAGACTACCACCGAATCAAACATTCAATGGCAGTCTCAGGGACTACACCTAGTGGGTGCACTTAGCGTGCCCCCACTGATTCTTCAAAAAAGAGAAAAAGAAGGTTCTCAAACCACGCCGACGCCTGCAGCCACCTATGGTCTCGGGATTACACCCAAAGGGTGCACTCAAAGATGCCCCCATCGAGTTTCGATTCCACTGCATGGTCTCGCCCAGCTCGAGCGGCAAAAAAAGGGAGAGAGGTTCTCATTCTCATACCACACCGACTAACCACAATACCTATGGTCTGGATTACACTCTGGGTGCACTCAGCGGCCCCCACTGGTTTTGATTCCACTCTGGCGTGAGGTTCAGTTCCAATCCACACAAAGAGACATACAACATTAAAACAGCCACACCCCAAAGGTGATCGACAAGAAATATGGTCGATCGGAAAGTCGACTAACCTGGACATTGGCTTGCGAGCAGCTCCGCGCTGAAGGCTACCCGACTAGCCTCATGCACCATTTTCATCTATCCCATCACAAGATTCAATCAAGAAGAGCTGTGGCAGCAGTCAAGCGGATCGTCTGGAGTTTGATATGCAAAGTGAAAAGCGATGGAGGCAGAGCAATCGCTGGATCTCAAGCAGAGTTGTATCGCCGCAGCAGTAAGTCCGAGCAGCTGATCCCGAGGGGCACCAACGACAATGAACAATGAAGGTGACGTTGGTTCGAGCCGGATCTGTCGAGCACTCAACCACCGTTCCGTGTCACACACAAAAGAGGAACTTGGACCTCAGGCACCTTCCCACTCAGCTCCCTGTCCTTCTTCCTCCTCCCCTCTCAGCCGCACCTCGTCATCGTCATCCGGAAGCACAACAACATTTTGTGGATCTGCAAGGAACAGAGAAAGCCATGAGAATAACTAACAAATCATTCAGTCGACCAGACGAATTCGAATCGACCTAGCTTACTCGCTTTGGAGGTGAAGTGTCGCCGCCTCCTCGTCGGCCGGAGTCTTGTCGATATCCATGTCGGTCGCAAATGAGGTCGGGCTACGTAAATTCATTGTCCACTCGGTCGTAATGAGAAAGCCACCGAATGTAAAAATTGATCGCGATAAAAGATATGAGAAGAGCGCTACCTGTACAATAGGGACATCCATCTTAATCTTAGGCAAGGTCTTCCGAGCCTTCAAGGGTTAGCTTTGGGCTGCTTGGTGACCTTCTCGCCGATCCGATGTCGGGACCGAAAGGCCAGGAGATGGAGCACTTGACGCCACGGCCTTGCTGCTACTGCTCAAGGGGTCATGCTTCGCTTGAATCGATGTTCGAGCGAGGCGGTGAGTCGGCTACCTCCTCGCCTTCCGACTCGCCGCCTCATCTTCATCATCATCACCGGGACTCCCACTCGCCGCTCCTCAAGACTGCCCTCGCCTCTTGGTCTTGCTCCGAGCTTGTTCACCATTGGGCATCGAATACATCTCCAGATAGATCTGCAAAGCAAGAGACCAATCCTAAGTCAACGAAACAACAATCACCGGAAAATGCGCTTAAAAACTCACCATGATGACCGACCTTCTTCAAGGGTTGCTTTCACGAAAGGGTCGACTCGCTTAGCACCCCGGGTTGTCCTTGTTCCCGGTGATACCCATCAACCACTGCTATGGTTTTGGCCTCCACCTCCTCCGGATGAACCCGACCAGTGTCACCAGCCCCGAGTACATCCACATGGGATGGTCACGAGCTTGGAGAGGCTGGATCCACGACCGAGAAACACCTCGAGCAGATCCATACCAAGGACACCTCGTTGATCAGCTTGTACCACTCTCTCAACTAGCATGCCCGTCTCGCTTTCTCCGCATTAGTCACTTTCAAAGAAGATGGAGTTTGAACAGTCAAAAGAGAAAGGAGGAAGCCCAAATGGCCGGGTTCGGGTTGCGAGGTCCTCGGCAAGAGAACCAGCCGATCGCCAGCCCCTTACCGACTCAGGAAGAGTCATCGGAGGGAAAGAGCTCCTTTTCCTCTTCTGAATGCCCAGGCCTCCACACATCTGAATGACATGGGTTTTCTCATCTTTCGAGTTCGCTTTCTTCACAGTTTGGGATCAGATGGTAAAGTTATGCTTGAAAAGACCCTAGTGCAGTCGACACCCCAAGAAATTCTCGCACATGGAGACGAACGCAGCAAGATATGTGATAGTGTTGGGAGTGAAATGGTGGAGTTTGGCCCCAAAGAAATTCAGGAATCCACGAAAGAAGGGATGCAGGGAAGAGAAAACCACGGTCGACGTGGGTGGCGCAGCAGACGACTCACCCGGCCGCCGTCAGGCTCTGCTTTCCCTCAGCAGCGCCAAGGCTTATGGACGATCAGCCCCACCGCCATATCATCCAAGTCCTCCTGTCGAGCGAGGATCGATCCAATCTCCCGATCTAACCCGACGGCAACCCCGAAGCGCGACGAAGACCCCGATTCACCTTCTGTTTTTCGCCGCTTCGCCGCTTTTCAAGACGCCCAGCCACTGCTTTTGTCCTTCCCCATGGCGGCGGAGCGACGGCATCAAGAGTGGATGGTCCGGGCAGAGCGTAGTCGCAAGAGGAAGAAGAAGGAATGAGCACGATAGTGCAAACGCCGGTCTCGCCGCTTAAGAGCCTACTCCCGAGTGGGTCGACGCAGGCCCGAAAGGTCTTGTCAAATCTCCCCAACAGTTGCAGACGGGATACGTGGCAAAAAAGGTGGCGCAGTAATCGAAAAGTCCTATTTATCTACTCCACTTATCAAGGACGCCCACCGGGCGCGCTTCCTACCAAAATTTCAATCCCAGAAATCCGGGATCCTCTCGCAACCGATCACGCCAAAGATTTCGTGTCGAGGTTTCGCTCGACGATGTGGTGATATAAATCAGTCGGTAATTTCTGAATCGATCAAGGCATCAAACGGTCAAGTTCTCATTAACCGCCTCTACTCGAGATATAGACGAGACGATCAAGAGTAAAAGAAAGGTCAACTCCGTCCTTCTGTTTCACTCAAACCTCGATCCATTCGGGGGCTAATGATGTAGACATAAACCTAGGGTAGGGTAATAGGCCTAACCTATACATCCTACCTAAGGTCCTAGTCCTAAGTGTTGGGGAACGTTGCATAAAATAAAATTTTCCTATGTTCACCAAGATCCATCTATGAGTTCATCTAGCAACGAGAGAGAGAGATGCATCTACATACCCTTGCAGATTATGCGGAAGCGCTCAAGAGAACGGGTTGAGGGAGTCGCTCGCCGTGATCCAAATCACCGGAGATCCTAGCGCCGAACGGACGGCACCTCCGCTGCTCAACACACGACGACGGCCAGCGGACGCCTCCTCCGCCTTGATCCAGCAAGGGGAAGGAGAGGTTGATGAAAATCCAGCAAGACGACGGCAGGTGGTGGATGCAGCAGGTTCTGCAGGCTTCGCCAAGCAACTACGGGAGGAGGAGGAGGTGTAGCAGGGGGAGGGAGGCGCCAAGACTTCAGGGTGCGGCTGCCCTCCCTCCCCCCTTTATATAGGCCCCCTGGGGCGCCGGCCCTGGAGATCAGATCTCCCAAGGGGCGGCGGCCAAGGGGGGAGGCTTGCCCCTCACAGTGGGCGCCCCACCCCTAGGGTTTCCAACCCTAGCCACTGGGGCCTAAGGGGGGCGCACCAGCCCACCAGGCTGGTTCCTCCCACTTCAGCCCACTGAGCCCTCCGGATAGATGGCCCCACCGGTGGACCCTCGACCTTCCGTGGTCCCGACACAATACCAAGGACCCCTCAACCTCTCCCGATGGCCAAATAGCACTTCCTATATATAATTTTACCTCCGACCATTCCGAACTCCTCGTGATGTCCGGATCTCATCCGGACTCAACAACATTCGGTTTGCTGCATACTCATATTCATATAACCCTAGGCCACCGAACCTTATGTGTAGACCCACGGTTCGGAGACACGAGACATGACCGAGACGGCTCTCCGTCAATAACCAACAGCGGATCTGGATACCCATGTTGGTTCTACATGCTCCTCGATGATCTCATCGGATGAACCACGATGTCGAGGATTCAAGCAACCCCGTATACAATTCCCTTTGTCAATCGGTATAGTTACTTGCCCGAGATTCGATCGCCGGTATCCCAATACCTCGCTCAATCTCGCATCGCAAGTCACTTTACTCGCATCTGAATGCATGATCCCGTGACCAAACACTTGGTCACTTTGAGCTCATTATGATGATGCATTACCGAAAGGGCCCAGTGATACCTCTCCGTAATACGGAGTGACAAATCCCGCCTCGATCCGTGACAACCCAATGACACTTTCGGAGATACCGTAGTGCACCTTTATAGTCACCCAGCTTATGTTGTGACGCTTGGTACACCTAATGCACTCCTACGGTATCCGGAGTTACACGATCTCATGGTCTAAGGAAAAGATACTTGACATTGGAAAAGCTCTAGCAAAACGAACTACACGATCTTGTGCTATGCTTAGGATTGTCTTGTCCATCACATCATTCTCCTAATGATGTGATCCCGTTATCAAAGACATCCAATGTCCATAGTCAGGAAACCATGACTATCTGTTGATTAACGAGCTAGTCAACTAGAGGCTCACTAGGGACATGTTGTGGTCTAAGTATTCACACGTGTATTACAATTTTCGGATAATACAATTATAGCATGACTAAAAGCCAATTATCACGAACAAGGAAATATAATAATAATCCTTTTATTATTGCCTCTAGGGCATATTTCCAACAGTCTCCCACTTGCACTAGACTCAATAATCTAGTTACATTGTGATGAATCGAACACCCATAGAGTTTTGGTGTTGATCATGTTTTGCTCATGAAGAGGTTTAATCAACGGATCTCATGACATTCAGATCCGTATGCACTTTGCAAATTTGTATGTCTCCATCTTGAACATTTTCACGAATGGAGTTGAAGCGACGCTTGATGTGCCTGGTCTTCTTGTGAAACCTGGGCTCCTTGGCAAGTGCAATAGCTCCAAGGTTGTCATAGAAGAGTTTGATCAACCCCGCGCATTGGGTATGACTCCTAGGTCGGTGATGAACTCCTTCACCCAAATTGCTTCATGCGCTGCCTCCGAGGCTGCCATGTACTCCGCTCACATGTAGATCCCGCCACCACGCTTCGCTTGCAAATGCACCAGCCATCGCCCCACCATTCAACATATACACGATCCGGTTTGTGACTTAGAGTCATCCAGATCTGTGTCGGCTTAGCGCCGACGAACCCTTTATGACGAGCTCTTCGTCACCTCCATAAACGAGAAACATGTCCTTAGTCCTTTTCGTACTTCAGATATTCTTGACCGCTGTCCGTGTTCCTTGCCGGGATTACTTTGGTACCTTCCTACCAAACTTACGGCAAGGTTTACATCAGGTCCGTACACAAGATGGCATACATAATAGACCCTATGGCTGATGCATAGGGATGACACTCATCTCTTTTATATCTTCTCGCCGGGTCGGACATTGAGCCGAGCTCAATTTCACACTTTGTAATACAGCAAGAACCCTTTCTTGACTGATCCATTTTGAACTTCTTCAATATTTTATCAAGGTATGTGCTTTGTGAAAGACCTATGAGGCGCCTCGATCTATCTCTATAGATCTTGATGCCTAATATATAAGCAGCTTCTCCAAGGTCCTTCATTGAAAAACTCTTATTCAAGTAGGCCTTAATGTTGTCCAAAAGTTCTATATCATTTCCCATCAAAAGTATGTCATCTACATATAATATGAGAAATGCTACAGAGCTCCCACTCTCTTTCTTGTAAACGCAGGCTTCTCCATAAGTCTCAAGATAAACCCAAACGCTTTGATCATCTCATCAAAGCGTAATGTTCCAACTCCGAGATGCTTGCACCAGCCCATAAATGGATCGCTGGAGCTTGCATACCTTGTTAGCATTCTTAGGGTCGATAAAACCTTCCGCTGCATCATATACAGTTCTTCCTTAAGATAGCCGTTAAGGAATGCCGCTTTTGACGCCCATTTGCCATATCTCATAATCATAGTATGCGGCAATTGCTAACATGATTTGACGGACTTCAGCTTCGCCACGGAGAGAAAGTCTCATCGTAGTCAACCCCTTGAACTTGCCGATAACCTTTAGCGACAAGTCGAGCTTTATAGATGGTAACATTACCATCCGCGTCTGCCTTCTTCTTAAAGATCCATTTGTTTTCTATCGCACGATCATCGGGCAAGTCTGCCAAAGTCCATACTTTGTTTTCATACATGGATCCTATCTCGGATTGCATGGCTTCAAGCCATTTGTTGGAATCTGGCCCACCATCGCTTCTTCATAGTTCAAGGTTCACCGTTGTTCAACAACATGATTTCCGTGACAGGGTTGCCATACCACTGTGTGGAACGTGTCCTTGTGGACCTACGGTTTAGTAGCAACTTGATCCAAGTACCTTGATCATCATCATTAATTTCTCTTCAGTTGGTGTAGGCACCACAGAACATTTTCCCGAGCTGCACTACTTTCCGGTTCAAGAGGTAGTACTTCATCGAAGTTCTACTTTCCTCCCACTTACTCCTTTCGAGAGAAACTCTTTTTCCGTAAAGGATCCGCTTTGGCAACAAAGATCTTGCCTTCGGATCTAAGGTAGAAGGTATACCCAATGGTTTCCTTAGGGTATCCTATGAAGACGATTTTCCGACTTGGGTTCGAGCTTTTCAGTTGAAGTTTCTGACATAAGCATCGATCCCCAAACTTTTAGAAACAACAGCTTAGGTTTCTTCCCAAACCATAATTCATACGGTGTCGCCTCAACGGATTTAGACGGTGCCCTATTTAAAGTGAATGTAGTTGTTTCTAGAGCGATCCCCAAAATGATAGCGGTAAATCAGAAGAGACATCATAGATCGCACCATATCCAATAGAGTGCGACACGACGCTCGACACACCATTACGCCGAGGTGTTCCAGCGGCGTGAGTTGTGAAACGATTCCACATTTCCTTAAGTGTGTACCAAATTCGTGACTTAAATATTCTCCTCCACGATCTGATCGTAAGAACTTTATTTTTCGTCACGTTGATTCTCTACCTCATTCTGAAATTCCTTGAACTTTTCAAAGGTCTCAGACTTGTGTTTCATCAAGTAGACATACCCATATCTACTCAAGTCATCAGTGAGAGTGAGAACATAACGATATCCTTCATGAGCCTCAACGCCATTGGACCGCACACATTGGTATGTATGATTTCCAATAAGTTGGTTGCTCGCCCATTGTTCCGAGAACGGAGTCTTGGTCATTTTGCCCATAAGGCATGGTTCGCATGTGTCAAATGATTCATAATCGAGAGACTCTAAAAGTCCATCAGATGGAGCTTCTTCATGCGCTTGACACCAATGTGACCAAGGCGGCAAGTACACAAGTATGTGGGACTATCGTTATCAACTTTACATCTTTTGGTATTCACACTATGAATATGTGTAATATTACATTCGAGATTCATTAAGAATAAACCATTGACCATCGGAGCATGACCATAAAACATATCTCTCATATAAATAGAACAACCATTATTCTCGGATTTAAATGAGTAGCCATCTCGCATTAAACGAGATCCCGATACAATGTTCATGCTCAAACTTGGCACTAAATAACAATTATTGAGGTTTAAAACTAATCCCGAGGTAAATGTAGAGGTAGCGTGTCGACGGCGATCACATCGACCTTGGAACCATTCCCGACGCCAAGATCCTCACCTCGCCCTTCGCCAGCCTCCGCTTATTCCGCAGCTCCCGCCGTGAGTTACATATATGAGCAACGGCACCGTATCAAATACCCAGGAGTTACTACGAGTAATCGGTAAGGTACACATCAATTACATGTATATCAAATATACCTTTAGTGTTGCCGCCTTCTTGTCCGCTAAGTATTTGGGGCAGTTCCGCTCCAAAGGATCCTTCCTTTGTAATAAAAGCACTCACCTCGTGCTTGGGTCCATTCTTTGACTTCTTCCCGCAATCGGCTTATCGGGCGCTGCAACATCCTTGCCGCCCTTCTTGAAGTTCTTCTTACCCTTTCCTTCTTGAACTTAGTGGTTTTATTGACCATCAACACTTGATGTTCTTTCTTGATTTCTACCTCTCGCTGACTTCAACATTGAAAATACTTCAGAATAGTTTTCACCATCCCCTGATATTGTAGTTCATCACAAAGCTCTTGTAGCTTGGTGGGAGCGATCAAGGATTCTGTCAATGACCGCCGTCTGGAGGTTAATGTCCACCGACAAAGGTTGTGCAACCTGACATTTTGAGTATGTGCTCACCGACGTAACTATTTTCCTCCATCTTACAACTATAGAACTTGTCGGAGACTTCATATCTCTCGACCCGGCATGAGCTTGAAAACCATTTTCAGCTCCTCTAACATCTCATATGCTCCGTGTTGCTCAAAACGCTTTTGGAGCACCGGTTCTAAGTCTGTAAAGCATGCCGACCGAACGAGGGAGTAATCATCAAGACGAGACTGCCAAGCCGCTCATAACGCCTTGGTTCTTCGATGGGTGCTTCACCTAGCGGTGCTTCTAGGACATATTGTTTCTTTGCTGCTATGAGGATGATCTCGTGTTCCGACCCATCCAATAGTTGCTGCCATCATCTTTCAGCTTGGTTTTCTAGGAACGCTGAAGTTCATGGTGACATGAGCGCTGGCCATTTGATCTACAAGACATTTTGCAAAGATTTTAGACTAATGTTCATGATAATTAAGTTCATCTAATCAAATTATTTAATGAACTCCCACTCAGATTTGACATCCTCTAGTCATCTAAGTGTTACATGATCCGAGTCGACTAGGCCGTGTCCGATCATCACATGAGACGGACTAGTCATCGCCGGTGAACATCTCCATGTTGATCGATCTTCCATACGACTCATGTTCGACCTTTCGGTATCTTGTGTTCCGAGGCCATGTCTGTACATGCTAGGCTCGCAAGTTAACCTAAGTGTTTTGCATGTGTAAAACTGTCTTACACCCGCTGTATGTGAACGTAAGAATCTATCACACCCGATCATCACGTGGTGCTTCAAACGATTTAACTTTAGCAACGGCGCACGTTAGGGAGAACACTTTCTTGAAATTATTATAAGGGATCATCTTATTTACTACCGCTGCTCTAAGTAAACAAGATGCAAAAACATAATAAACATCACATGCAATTATATAGTAGTGACATGATATGGCCAATATCATATAGCTCCTTTGATCTTTATCTTCGGGCTCCATGATCATCTTGTCATCGCATGACACCATGATCTCCATCATCATGATCTCCATCATCATGTTCCATGAAGTTTTCGCCAACTATTACTTCTACTACTATGGCTAACACGCTTAGCAATAAAGTAAAGTAATTTACATGGCGCTTCTCAATGACACGCAGGTCATACAAAAATAAAGACAACTCCTATGGCTCCTGCCTATTGTCATACTCATCGACATGCAAGTCGTGATTCCTATTACAAGAACATGATCTCATACATCACATATATATCATTCATCATTCATCACAGCTTTGGCCATATCACATCACAAAACACTTGCTGCAAAAATAAGTTAGACGCCCTCTAATTGTTGTTGCAAGTTTTACGTGGCTGCAATAGGGTTCTAGCAAGAACGCTTTTATTACCTACGGAAAGCCACAACGTGATTTGTCAACTTCTATTTACCCTTCATAAGGACCCTTTTCATCGAATCCGCCCAACTAAAGTGGAGAGACAGACACCGCTAGCCACCTTATGCAACTAGTGCATGTCACCGGTGGAACCTGTCTCACGAAGCGCACGTAAGGTCGGTCCGGGCCGCTTCATCCCACAATACCGCTGAAGCAAGATAAGACTAGTAGCGGCAAGAAAGTTGACAACATCTACGCCCACAACAAGTTGTGTTCTACTCTGCAAGAGAGAACTACGATAGACCTAGCTCATGATGCCACTGTTGGGGAACGCTGCATAAAATAAAATTTTCCTACGCTCACCAAGATCCATCTATGAGTTCATCTAGCAACGAGGGAGAGAGATGCATCTACATACCCTTGTAGATCGCAGGCGGAAGCGCTCAAGAGAACGGGGTTGAGGGAGTCGCTCGCCGTGATCCAAATCACCGGAGATCCTAGCGCCGAACGGACGGCACCTCCGCTGCTCAACACACGACGGTCAGCGGACGCCTCCTCCATCTCGATCCAGCAAGGGGAAGGAGAGGTTGATGAAGATCCAGCAGACGACGCGTGGTGGTGGATGCAGCAGGCTCCCAGGCTTCACCAAGCAACCACGGAGGAGGAGGAGGTGTAGCAGGGGAGGAGGCGCCAAGACTTCAGGGTGCGGCTGCCCTCCCTCCCCTCCTTTATATAGGCCCCCTGGGGGGCCGGCCCTGGAGATCCGATCTCCCAAGGGGGCGGCGGCAAGGGGGAGGCTTGCCCCGAGGCAGTGGGCGCTTCACCCCTAGGGTTTCCAACCCTAGGCGCAGGGGGCAGGGGGCGACCAGCCCACCAGGCTGGTTCCTCCCCACTTCAGCCCACGGGCCCTCCGGATAGGTGGCCCCACCCGGTGGACCCCTCGACCCTTCCCGTGGTCCCAGACAATATCGGTGACCCCTAACCTCTCCTATATATAATTCTTTACCTCCGACCATTCCGAACTCCTCGTGACGTCCGGATCTCATCCGGACTCAACAACATTAGGTTTGCTGCATACTCATATTCATACAACCCTAGGCCACCGAACCTTATGTGTAGACCCTACGGGTTCGGGAGACACGAGACATGACCGAGACGGCTCTCCGTCAATAACCAACAGCAGGATCTGATACCCATGTTGGCTCCTACATGCTCCTCGATGATCTCATCGGATGAACCACGATGTCGAGGATTCAAGAAACCCCAGATACAATTCCCTTTGTCAATCGGTATGTTACTTGCCCGAGATTCGATCGTCGGTGTCCCAATACCTCGCTCAATCTCAAGCACCGCAAGTCACTTTACTTGTACCGAATGCATGATCCCGTGACCAAACACTTGGTCACTTTGAGCTCATTATGATGATGCATTACCGAAAGGGGCCCAAGGATACCTCTTCGTAATACGGAGTGACAAATCCCAGCCTCGATCCGTGACAACCCAATGACACTTTTGGAGATACCTGTAGTGCACCTTTATAGTCACCCAGCTTACGCCAGACGCTTGGTACGCCTAAAGCACTCCTACGGTATCCGGGAGTTACACGATCTCATGGTCTAAGGAAAAGATACTTGACATTGGAAAAGCTCTAGCAAAACGAACTACACGATCTTGTGCTATGCTTAGATTGTCTTGTCCATCACATCATTCTCCTAATGATGTGATCCCGTTATCAACGACATCCAATGTCCATAGTCAGAAACCATGACTATCTCGCTGATTAACGAGCTAGTCAACTAGAGGCTCACTAGGGACATGTTGTGGTCTAAGTATTCACACGTATTATGATTTCGGATAATACAATTATAGCATGAATAAAAGACAATTATCACTAACAAGGAAATATAATAATAATCCTTTTATTATTGCCTCTGGGGCATATTTCCAACACTAAGAACAAAGAAGTTCAAGTATCAGAAGAAGGGATCCAGTAAAGGCGTCGAGTGAAGTCCACTCGACCTACCATCCACTCGGTGATCTCACTTTATCCAGTCACTCGACCATCAAACCACTCAACGATAAGAAGATTCCAAAGGCCCGCCAGCAGCAACGATCGGGCATTTACTTAGATATTTAATGACCATTTACAACATTTCAATACAAAGCACACTGTAACGCCACCTCTTTATGTACCTTGAATCCTATGTAACGGATGGGTGCTGGGGTCCCGCACACTCTATATAAGCCACCCTCCTTCCGGGACAAGGGTTCGCACTTCAGAACACACACGCCAGATAATCCAATGACCGCCTCCGGGCTCCGAGACGTAGGGCTGTTATTTCCTCCGAGAAGGGCCTGAACTCTTAAAACCAGCGTGTACAACTCCTCCATAGCTAAGATTTTGCCTCTACATTCCTACCCCATATTCTACTGTCAGACTCAGAACCACGACACATACTTCATCATGAATTTTTTTGGCAGTCCGAATCCTAGCACTCCTACGAACCGCAGAATCGGGATAAATCTTCTGTTTCCACTTGCGCTTAGGTTTACTAGGTTCTTCCACCCGGTCCTCATAACCAGGCTCAGAGGCACTACCTACTGCATTGTTAAGAGGAGCATCATCCTCCTCACACTCATGGTCGGATGGTGCTAGATCCGCACACATATTATCAAGCACTCGGACCCCCAACGCCTCAATCTCATCATCATTCATGGGTTTTACCGCAGCCAGATTACGAATAGTCTCTAATGCCCGTTCCGCCTCCAAATCTAAAAGATCATTACCGACTTGGAAATTTCACTATCATTAGCCCCTAGCGAAACTCCTATTTGGTTTGCCTTATTTATAATTTCCTCATTGGAAAAATGCAATAAAGAATTGGAAATATTGACAGACATACCAGTAGTAATCTTAGCATCACGAAGCTTGGCCACCCTCATAGCGCACCTCAGCTGCATGTCATCAACCTCCGGGTTGTCCTGGAGCCGAGAACTCATCCGAAGCCCCGCCGAGACCAGATCGGGGATCCCACCAAACGAAATCACCTCCTCCCGCGTAAAGCCTCGCGCTGAAGAGCCAGCCAAACATACCGGATGAGGCGACGGAGGGCTCACATGCCCCATGACAGTGCCAGCCGGGGAGGGAAGCACGGCGCCGCTGCCTGCACTCTCCTCCCGCCTCGATCATGGACTGAGGTCGCCGATGGCCTGACCGGCATAGTGAGGAGGAGGAATGGAGGCCACCTATCCTGCACTGCCCCACCAAGACCGGAGATGCGCCACAGAGCCGCCACCAGAGGAGAAAGGGCCGGGTCCGCTTAACCCATGCGGCCTCCCCACGCCGACCATCGCCGACGCCACCGTGTCTCCGCGCCAAAGTTAAGAGAAGGAGACCGGCGCCACCTGCCCCGACTCCTTCCCCAGCCGAACCTCCGAGACCGACGCTGCTTCTGGCTCGAGACCACTCGTGTAGGAAAGCGAACCACCTGAGGCTCCACCTCCCTAACCCTCCCAAGGTCGTCACCGAGAGCGTCCCCAACAAGCTAACCTGTACTAGTTAGGATCATCTCGAATACTAGGAAAAAACAGGCTAGGTGACATGAAAAGGACTGGCAATGAAGTGAAAGTGGCAATATCTTTCTCCTTAGTTCTACTTTTATTTGGCCAATGTGAGGACGGTGGTTACTCCATAAACGTTTCCTATGGAAACGACGCGTACACGGCGTCCACGTACGTAGCCAATGGAAACTTGCCTTAGCTACATCACATCAATTCAAATCCATGACCGAGAAAACACCACTAGAGGTAGACAACAAGTAGCGTGTAGAAAACATTACTAGTACCAGTCAGTGATCTTCTGGATGTTTTGTTTATAAGTAAACGCTTTCAAATGAGACAAGAAAACACAAACGTCAAATTAGCCGGCCGTTGATGAGACCGCTCCAGCAGGGCGCGACACACGTAGCAACTGATGATCGGGCTGGGGTGGGCCTAGGCACCACCCAAGTCTTTCTTGTAAACACACACACACACACACACGTACTCGTAGGAAGCAACAGAAGAGATGAGTGCTGCACGTTATCGCCGATCCATGCATGCACGGTGGTGGCGCGAGGAGCAAGCTTTTCAATCAAGCACAGACAGAACAAAAGCGTGATACATGTTGCGATTATTACGGTCCAAATAGGACCGGGTAGCTTTTGATGGCGACAAGGGAAGCTGAACTAGTGGGCTGTCCAAAGCAAAACAGGATCGGTAGTGCTGTTCTCCAAAGAAAATAATGTTGCTGTCGCCTTGACAGTGGTCGTCTAAGGCAGGCGTAGGGGTTCCTGCCTGCGCTTGGTTGTCATTGTTCTGATTTCTGAAGGTGGTTCTTGATGTCCACTGACGCTGACCCCTTCATCCGACCTGCCTGAAACGGCCCTGTGAGTGGTGATGGTTGGAGCTGCGGATAAGCTCCAAGCTTGTCCTCCTTATCCGCCGCCGATGGGTTTTGGGTGATATGATGGATATGCATGCATGAGAGCGACTAGAACACAGGACGGAGGGATCTTCTTGGCATCAAAATTGGCATGCCGTTCCCTTTTTTCTACACTCCACCTGTAAACAAATATAAGACATTTTAGATCACTAAAGTTTTATACTGCCTTCGTCCTAAAATAAATGTCTTAACCTTTACCACTTAGTACAACTTTATACTAAAATTAGTATAAAGTCGATGTACTTACTTTAGAACGGGGAAGTACTTTTCTATATGCTTCTTATTCTTTTACTGGTTCTAACCTATATCTAGCTTGACCTGATCAATCGAGCCGGTCATGAAAACTAATAATGCTACAACGTGCAGGCAACCAACGCGTACCGGTAGCGGTAGGTAACCAGCCGCAGTCGCTCGCTACTGAGGGCATCTATCAGAGTTTCTTGAACCTGACAGCAGCCTCCCTTCAGTCGGCAGCACAATAAGTAGCAATCTCATCTTGCTAATTGCATCGTCCATGGCTGCAATGCCGAGTCCAACTAGATGTCTAGTGCAGTGCACGTATGCCTGTCAGCAGTTGTTAACTACTGAGTAGTGGTTTTGCCCAGTTTTTCATGGCGCGCTGTTCCGTTCCGCCCACGACGGTCGCCGGCCGCTTTTTTCCCGCGTTCACGTGACAATCCGCTCACGGTCCATGAAGCGGCCCGCAGACGCGCGCGCTTCGCTCGCGGTTTTGCCCAGCTTTTCTATAAAGACGTCCTGCTCCGGCCCACGACGCGTAGGCCGCTTTTTTCTCGCGGTTCACGCATGCCCGCTCACGGGTCCGCTGAAGGGTCCGTGGTAGACGCGCGCGCTTCGTGACGCCGTTTTGCTTAGTTTTTCATGGCACGCGCCTCGCTCATTCTCCACGACGGCCGCCGGCCGCTTTTTTTTCCGGTTCACGCACAACCCTTTCACGGGTCCGTAAGGGTATTCTCCGTTCCAAATTTGTTGACTTGAATTTGTCAAAATACGGATATATCTATACTTATTTAGTGTCTAGATACATCTGTGTTTAGATAAATATGAATTAAATAATTTGAAACAGAGGGAGTAGCTCTCTTTTCTTTTGTAACTTGCATCGCAAGGAAAATGCCCAGTTTGCTTTAACCGTGCCCGGATGAAGTTGATGGCCGAAGAGTCAAATAACCATGCATCAAGAAACACTTTTTCCGAATTATGTGGGAGTGTGCACCGGATCATACGCATGCGCTGTGCTGTTCGTGATGCCGCCACCAGCCGATTTACCGAAAAAGGGTTTCCCCGTTTTATATATAAAGCATCATCTTCGATTACAACCGATAGACCGAACAACGCACACAACACACACATTCAAAGCAAGATACAAAGGTGCGGGGCACCGACACATCACCCCACCGACAACAATAGAGAAGTGAACTGGACAACAACGAAGCCAGGCCTCCAAAAGAATGACTCCAAGAAGGGTACGACCATGGATAGTCGCCGCCGCCCGATCCGTAAAGATCAGGTTTTCACCCGGAGCAAGGCGGTAAGAGTGGGAACGCCGCGACGGAGCCTTCAGGAGGGTACGACGTCAATTGCCGCCGCCACCGTCGGCCAGTCAAAGGACTGGGCAACTGGTGTACCCCGACGCCACACCCCACCGTCGCATCCTAACTCTGCCAACCACCCGCAACCACGCCACCCACGAGGCCATGGATGCCCGCCCGCACCTGAGACGCACGCTCCGCCTGCAAACGTCGCGCCTCCCGCCGCCAGAGCCGCCACCCTGCAACTAGACAACCCCGAGACCTACACAAAGGCCCCGGCTTTGGACCAACCGACGGTCCTCTATCGACAGATTCACCCGCAGACGCTTCGCTAGAAGACCTATGCCAACCCGTCCGCGGCCGAGGGATGGGGGAGAAAGGGGAGCGGACAAACCCGGACCGGCACATCCCGTGCCGACGACAGGTGGCGCGACCGCATCGAGGCCACCCATCCCTCCAACTGAGCTCCCCGCCGAGCACGAGGAAAGGAGGAGGAGGAGGAGCGGACGCATCCAGACTAGCAAACTGTGCCGGCGACATGTGGCGCGACCGCATCGAGGCCACCCGTCCCTCCTACCTAGCTCCTCCGCGGGCAGCCCCGTGACGCCCTACCATGGTAGCTGGCGCATATCTCCGTGAGGCCATCTGCAAACGCTACGCCGAGGAGGGAGGGAGACCAAATCGACCCGCCGCCAAGCCTAGGAAGCTCACCAGAGGCCTCCCGCCGAAGGCCGCCATCCAGCGCAAGGGCCCGCTTAGACGAGGGTCGCCACCTCCACCGCTGCCGCCGCCTCACCATCATGCCCGCGAAGGCTGCCCGCTGCCCAGGCCGCCTGCAGCCCGCAGCTGCTGGGGCGGATACGGACGCGCCGCCGCCGCTTTCACCACCCGCTGGCTCGCAGCACTGCAGACCGCAGGCCGCCACCCCACCAAGATAGCACGGGCAGAGGGCGACCGCCGCAGCCTAGTGCGCTTCGACCGCTACCGTGGCGACCGGATTCGAGCGCCGCCGCCAGAGACGCTGCAGACGCCATCCTCGCCAGCACGAAGCGCCATCACCACTGCCGCCGTCCTCCTGTAGCCAGCTCGCACCGCCACCGCACTCAACGCCGATGAGCAGCCACGGCGCCGCTTGCCGCTAAGCGCCATGCGCCCCGACCAGTCAAGAGCAACTCGCTACCAAGCCGCCGCTACGAGGAGACGAACTTCGCCGCCGCTGGCGACGACTGGAAGCTTTCGGCCAGCTTTTCGGGCGGCGGCGAGGGAGAGGAGAGAGAGGGGGAGACCGCGGCGGCGGCGGGGTTAGGCTTCCTCTCGTCGCTGGGTGACGCGAGAGGGAACAGAGCGGACGAAATTTTTTGAGCAGTAGTAACGTAATTTACATGGTTTTTCACCAGGCGATTTATTAGAGAGGTTGTTAAAGTGCCGAGCTTGGCAGCATGCTCCAGTCGATTAGCCCCACCTACCTGATTTTGTTTTGCCGGCGATTTTCGTCGCTGTTGGTGAAACGTGAACGGATTGGATCATACATGGGTTTTGCAACGATCCATCGAAGAGTCTCGTGCGATAGTGTTTCCGATAGTGTGAAGCTACACAAACAGCCGCGCCAAGTCTAATCATCGATATTGGTCCGTGATCAGTACGAAAGCTTGCAGGGCTCTTGCCGCGTCGATGTCCGTGGACGTCGTGTCACCTTGTTGGAAGCGCCGTTGTGAAGTCCATCCTTTACACACCTTTGTTTCAACTCTTCAGGTGAAAGCCTAAGGCCCGATCGGGTCCGCAACAACGCTGACATCATCGCTTCTTTTTAGGGCGCCGCTTTGAAGAGCATTAGATCTTGTTTGCGCACTCCATGGGCTTGACGCTTGCGCATTGCGTTGGCGGGTGTCTGTTCTGGCGATGTCGGTGTTTGCGCGACTTCTGCGTGATAACGGCGGGTTTCGCTGGAGTTGGGTTGCAGCTGAGTTTTGGTGGTCGGTCTAATCCGGGCGGTTCAAGGGGGTCGCCGCACCTTACTTTGTCTTTCTGAAGTCGGAGTTGCCGAGGAGGCGCCTTCGCGATGACGAGACATGAGATGGGTGATCGGTTCTGTCAGTGACTTAGCGCAGGCCCAACGCTTTTTCTCCAACCAATCCTCGTCGATCGAGTCGGAGCCGCCAGGTCGTCGATGCAGGCCTTGGCGCTTGTTTGTGGTGTGGGCTACATTGGTGGTCGTCGATGGTATAGTCGGAATTGTTGGCTCGCGGAGGAGTGATGACGATGGCACCGGATCCTTGACGACACTTTTCTCCTCCATGGTGTGTGTATGTTCTTGTGTGGGCTGCCACGTGCCTCAGATGCATTGGCTTTTACGAGCATGTTGTGACGGTTTTCGCTCAGTTTTCTTCTAATTAACTGGGCAACTCTCTTCTTTCTTGGTGAATTCGAGATCCTCTGAGGCCGACCTAAAAAATTATTCCCATAAGTAAGGACCGGCCATGTGATGGACGGTGCCGAATGGCAACTCGGGGGGGCTCTAGCACTTTTGTGGTACATGTCTACATACTCTGAAAACCAGTAAGGTCTTCTTTGGTTCATATGATAAGAATATCATGGGGAACAAAAAAACCATAGGAAGTGAAATGGTATGTATTTCAAAACTTATAGGAAAAGAGGAGTCATTTGATCCATAGCATAAGAATTTTTTCCATTGGGTGTAGACTAATGTTTTTTTGCCTTTGAAATCTGAAGAATTGTGTCCTATCCTAATTCCTACAAACTGAATGGCTCGAAAGAAATTTTCTTCAAAATTCCTGTAAAAAGGCCTAAGTTTTTCGGAACAATGAAAACCAGTAAGTGGATGGGCTCGATCTTAGTTGGGCTTTGTGGAATGTAGTCCACCAGCCCAAAAGCCCTTGCGCTGAGTCTCTTCCACGTTCTTCCTTCCGCGACCAAAATAAGGGAAATAAATCAATTAGTTAAGGGGTACTCCTTTGAAACCGGGGAGTTTTTTTTGTACATGCGTTTGTTCAAAACGCTTTTATCTCTTAAAGCGCAAGGCCCAAATCTCAAACCGCTTGCATCATTGGATTCTCGATAGAGATCTACAAAACTAGGTCCAATGTTGATAATTTTTACCAGAAAAACCGGACAAAAACCGAACCGGAGCGATTTTTTCCTTTCCAAAAACGCCAAAGCACAACCGCAAGGCCTCACGGAAGCAAACCTGTGTCTCTCAAGGAAGGAAAAACAGAAAACATGTTTTTTTCAATTCTGAGATTGTGACGCTTCGATTTAATCGCAGACACTAATCATGCACGCAAATGTGTACGATCAAGATCAAGGACTCACGGAAGATATCACAACACAACTCTACAAATAAAATAAGTCATACAAGCATCATAATACAAGCCAGGCCCTCGAGGGCTCGAATACAAGTGCTCGATCATAGACGAAGTCAGCGGAAGCAACAATATCTGAGTACGTATATAAGTTAAACAAGTTGCCATAAGATGGCTAGCACAAACTGGGATACAGATCGAAGAGGAGCATGCCTCCGTCTGGATCCTCCTAGCTACTCCTGGTCGCCGCCGCCGGCTGCACGTAGTAGTAGGCACCTCCAGTAGTAGTCGCCATCGACGGTGGCGCCTGCCTGGGCTCCATCGCCCGTCGCAGCAACCGAGTAGAGATAGGGGAAAAGGGGAACAAGGCAACCGTGAGTACTCATCCAAAGTACTCGCAAGCAAGGAGCTACACTACATATGCATGGATATATGTGTAAAGGGCCATATCAAGGACCGAATCGCAGAATGCCGTAATAAGAGGGGATAGCTAGTCTTATCAAGACTACGCTCGGTCACCGCCTTGCAACAGGTAGGGAGGGTAGGTTGAAGTCCTACAAGTAACATCACATAGCACATCCTACCCGCGATCCCTCCTCATATCCCCGAGAGAGAGCGACCACCGTTGTATCCGCACTTGGAAGGGTGTGTTTTATCAAGTATCCGGTTCTAATTGTCATAAGGTCAAGGTACAACCCAAGTCGCCCTGTTATCAAGATCACGGCTATTCAATAGATTAACTCACCGCAGGGTGCACCAACTTACCCAACACGCTTGATCCCATTTGGCCGACACACTTTCCTCGGTCATGCCCGCCGCAGAAGATCAACACGCCGCAGCCCCACCTAGGCACAACAGAGGCCAAGACGCCGTTCAAACCTAAGCGCCGCAGGGTCCGGGCCCATCACCCCGAAAGCACACTCAAGACGCTATGACGCGGCCGAAAGCGTAACTAGCCCCTAATACAAGAGCAGGCCTACGCTCCAATCCGCGCGCCACCACTTGGTCAAGGCCACGGCGCTTCGGCCGATACCACGACGCCGAGTGCCCATATCTTTCCCACGAGTTGGTTAGTGCGATAAGCTCAGAGCCAACCCAGATCAAATACCAAGATCTCCTTGCTGCAGTTAAGTATCTCATGAACGCCGAACAGGCCAGGCCCACCTCTCTCCTAGGCGGTCTCAACCTGCCCTGTCAGCCCGCCAAAGATCCACTCATGGGTGCTCCACCAAATTAATTCGACTTTTAGTCTCCACATGTATCATGTATAAGATATAGTATATACCGTGATCACCTCCCGAGTGATCACGGCCCGATAGTATAGCACGCAGACGGACAAGAATGTAGGGCCACAGATGAAAATACTAGCATCCTATACTAAGCATTTAGGATTGCGTAAGGTAACAACAAGAGTAACAAGGACAAAGCTATGCAAAGAAGATAGGAGTATCTCGAAGCAAGAATATGCTACACTACTCTAATGCAAGCAGATAGAGAAGAGTAGGCGATATCCGGTGATCAAAGGGGATTGCCTGTTGTTCGCAAGAGAGAGGGGTCGCAACTCCGTAGTCGAATCGGGGGTCGCCGCAGCCCTGGGTTCACCGAAAGAAGTAACGGAGGGGAACACAATAAATAACAGAGCAATCAAAGTATCACAAAGCGCAATATGGCAATACGCTGTGCTAGAGGTGACCTAATGCTGTAGGAGGTGATATCGGTGATGGGGGAAACATCCGGAAAGTATCCCCGTGTTCCGTGTTTTCTGATGTATGAACCGGGGGGAAAAGTTGTGTTGGTAACGCTGCAGAAAATTAAAATTTTCCTACGGTTTCACCAAGATCTATCTATGTGTTCATCTAAGCAACGAGTCAAGAGAGAGAGTTTGCATCTACATACCACTTGTAGATCGAGTACGGAAGCTGCTCGAGGGAGTGGTGATGATGGAGTCGCTCCCAACGTGATTCCGATCACCGATGACCAAGTGCTGAAAGGACATCACCTCCGTTCAACACACGACGGGACGATGGCGCCTCCTCCGCCTTGATCCAGCAAGGATGAAGGAGAGGTTGAGGAAGACAACCCAACGGCAGCACGACGGCGTGGTGCAGTTGGTACGGCAGCCCGGCAGGGCTTCGCCAAGCTCACATGAGAAAGAGAGGTGTTGGGAGGGAGGGCTGCGCCTTCAATGGTATGTGCAGCCCTCCCCCACCCCTCTATTTATACGATGAGAAGGCAAGGGGGCCGCCATCTAGGGGAACCCTAGATGGGGCGGCGGCCAAGGGGAGGAGGAGGGTGGCTTGCCCCTGCCAGGGGGCGCCTTTAGGCTTCCCTCCCCATGCCCTAGCCGATGGGCCTAGGTGGGAGGCGCCCAGCCCACCAGGGCTGGCTCCCTCCCACATAGCCCATAGGCCCCCCGGAGGGGTGGCCCTCCCGTGGACCTCCGAACCTCCCGTGGCCCCAGACATTACCGTATACCTCAAACTTTCCGAGTCCGCTTAACCACTTTCCATATATAAATCTTTACCTCCGACCATTCCGAACTCCTCGTGACGTCCGGATCTCATCCGGACTCAACAACATTCGTAGTCACATACTTGTCTTCCTAAAACCCTAGCGCCACCGAACCTTATGTGTAGACCCCACGGTTCGGGAGACATGCGACATGACCGAGACGACTCAGTCAATAACCAACAGCGGATCTGGATACCCATGTTGGCTCCTACATGTTCCTCGATGTTGTCATCGGATGAACCACGGCGTCAAGGGTTCAAGCAACCCCGTATTCTATTCCCTTTGTCGACAAGATAGTTACTTGCCCGAGACTCGATCGCCGGTATCCCAATACCTCGCTTAGTCTCAAGCACGCAAGTCACTTTACTCAGATCAGAATGCATGATCCCGTGACTGCACACTTGATCACTTTGAGCTCATTATGATGATGCACTACCGAAAGTGGGCCCAAGGATACCTCTCCGCTATACGGAGTGACAAATCCTCGCCTCGATCCGTGTCAACCCAAAAGACACTTTGAGATACCTGTAGTGCACCTTTATAGTCACCCAGCCACGCCAGACGCTTGATACACCCAAAGCACTCCTACGGTATCCGGAGTTACACGATTTCACGGTCTAAGGAAGAGATACTTGACATTGGAAAAGCTCTAGCAAAACGAACTATACGATCTTTGTGCTATGCTTAGGATTGTCTTGTCCATCACGCCATTCTCCTAATGACGTGATCCCATTGTCAATGACATCCGATGTCCATAGTCAGAAACCATGACTATCTCGTCGATCAACGAGCTAGTCTACTAGAGGCTCACTAGGGACGATTGTGGTCTATGTATTCACACGGTATTACGATTTCCGGATAATACGCTTATAGCATGAATAAAAGACAATTATCATGAACAAGGAAATATAATAATAATGCTTTTATTATTGCCTCTAGGGCATATTTCCAACAGTCTCCCACTTGCACTAGAGTCAATAATCTAGTTACATTGTGATGAATCGAACACCCATAGAGTTCTCGTGTTGATCATGTTTTGCCCATGAAGAGAAAGTTTAGTCAACGGATCTGCGACATCAGATCCGTATGCACTTTACAAATTTCTATGTCTCCATCTTGAACATTTTCACGGATGGAGTTGAAGCGACGCTGATGTGCCTGGTCTTCTTGTGAAACCTGGCTCCTTGGCAAGGGCAATAGCTCCAAAGGTTGTCACGTAAGAGTTTGATCGGCCCCGACGCATTGGGTATGACTCCTAGGTCGGTGATGAACTCCTTCACCCAAATTGCTTCATGCGCTGCCTCCGAGGCTGCCATGTACTCCGCTTCACATGTAGATCTCGCCACGACGCCTAGTTGCAGCTGCACCAGCCATCGCTCCACCATTCAACATATACACGATCCGGTTTGTGACTTTGAGTCATTCAGATCTGTGTCGGCTTAGCGCCGACGTAACCCTTTACGATTTGAGCTCTTCGTCACCTCCATAAACGAGAAACATGTCCTTTGTCCTTTCGTGTACTTCAGGATATTCTTGATCGCTGTCCAAAGGTTCCTTGCCGGATTACTTTGGTACCTTCCTACCAAACTTACGGCAAGGTTTACATCAGGTCCGTACACAAGATGGCATACATAATAGATCCTATGGCTGAGGCATAGGGATGACACTCATCTCTTCTTTATCTTTTGCCGTGGTCGGGCATTGAGCTGAGCTCAATCTCACACCTTGCAATACAGTGCAAGAACCCTTCTTGACTGATCCATTTTGAACTTCTTCAAAATCTTATCAAGGTATGTGCTTTGTGAAAGACCTATGAGGCGCCTCGACCTATCTCTATAGATCTTGATCCCTAATATATAAGCAGCTTCTCCAAGGTCCTTCATTGAAAAACACTTATTCAAGTAGGCCTTAATGTTGTCCAAGAATTCTATATCATTTCCCATCAAAAGTATGTCATCTACATATAATATGAGAAATGCTACAGAGCTCCCACTCACTTTCTTGTAAACGCAGGCTTCTCCATAAGTCTCAAGATAAACCCAAACGCTTTGATCATCTCATCAAAGCTTAATGTTCCAACTCCGAGATGCTTGCACCAGCCCATAAATGGATCGCTGAGCTTGCATACTTTGTCAAGATTCTTAGGATCGACAAAACCTCCGGTTGTATCATATACAGCTCTTCCTTAAGATATCCGCTAAGGAACGCTGTTTTGACGCCCATCTCGCCAAATCTCATAATCATAGTATGCGCAATTGCTAACATGATTCGGACGGACTTAAGCTTCGCCACGGAGAGAAAGTCTCATCGTAGTCAATCCCTTGAACTTGCCGATAACCCTTAGCGACAAGTCGAGCTTTATAGATGGTGACATTACCATCCGCGTCCGCCTTCTTCTTAAAGATCCATTTGTTTTCTATCGTCACGATCATCGGGCAAGTCTCCAAAGTCCACACTTTGTTTTCATACATGGATTCTATCTCGACTTCATGGCTTCTAGCCATTTGTTGGAATCTGGCCCGCCATCGCTTCTTCATAGTTCAAGGTTCACCGTTGTCAACAACATGATTTCCGTGACAGGTTGCTGCATTCACTGGTGCGGAACATGTCCTAGTGGACCCACGGTTTAGTAGCAACTTGATCCGAGTACCTTGATCATCATCATGAATTTCTCTTCAGCTGGTGTAGGCATCACAGAACATTTCCCGAGCTGCACTACTATCCTGCTCAAGAGGTAGTACTTCATCGAAGTTCTACTTTCCTCCCACTTACTTCTTTCGAGAGAAACTTTTTCCGTAAAGAATCCGCTCTGGCAACAAAGATCTTGCCCTCGGATCTTAAGTATAAGGTATACCCTACGGTTTCCTTAGGGTATCCTATGAAGACGATTTTTCCGACTTGGGTTCGAGCTTTTCAGTTGAAGTTTCTTGACATAAGCATCGATCCCCAAACTTTTAGAAACGATAGCTTAGGTTTCTTCCCAAACCATAATTCATACGGTGTCGCCTCAACGGACTTAGACGGTGCCCTATTTAAAGTGAATGTAGCTGTCTCTAGAGCGATCCCCAAAATGATAGCGTAAATCGGTAAGAGACATCATAGATCGCACTATATCCAATAGAGTGCGACACGACGCTCGACACACCGCTATTACCGAGGTGTTCCAGCGGCGTTAGTTGTGAAACGATTCCACATTTTCTTAAGTGTGTACCAAATTCGTGACTTAAATATTCTCCTCCACGATCCGATCGAAGAATTTTATCTTTCGATCACGTTGATTCTCTACTTCATTCTGAAATTCCTTGAACCTTTCAAAGGTCTCAGACTTGTGTTTCATCAAGTAGACATACCCATATCTACTCAAGTCATCCGTGAGAGTGAGAACATAACGATATCCTCCATGAGCCTCAACGCCATTGGACCGCATACATCGGTATGTATGATTTCCAACAAGTTGGTTGCTCGCCCATTGTTCCGAGAACGGAGTCTTGGTCATCTTGCCCATGAGGCATGGTTCGTATGTGTCAAATGATTCATAATCTAAAGACTCCAAAAGTCCATCAAGATGGAGCTTCTTCATGCGCTTGACACCAATGTGACCAAGGCGGCAAAGCACAAGTATGTGGGACTATCGTTATCAACTTTACATCTTTTGGTATTCACGCTATGAACATGTGTAATACTACGCCGAGATTCATTAAGAATAAACCATTGACCATCGGAGCATGACCATAAAACATATCTCTCATATAAATAGAACAACCATTATTCTCGGATTTAAATGAGTAGCCATCTCGCATTAAACGAGATCCAGATACAATATTCATGCTCAAACTTGGCACCAAATAACAATTATTAAGGTTCATAACTAATCCCGTAGGCAAATGAAGAGGTAGCGTGTCGACGGCGATCACATCGACTCGAACCATTCCCGACGCCAAGATCGTCACCTCGCCCTTCGCCAGCCTCCGCTTATTCCGCAGCTCCCGCCGTGAGTTACAAATATGAGCAACGGAACCAGTATCAAATACCCAGAGTTACTACGTAATCGGTAAGGTACACATCAATTACATGTATATCAAATATACCTTTGGTGTTGCCGCCTTCTTGTCCGCTAAGTATTTGGGGCAGTTCCGCCCAAAGGACCCTTCCCTTGCAATAAAAGCACTCACCTCGTGCTTGGGTCCATTCTTTGACTTCTTCCCGCAACTTGCTTACCGGCGCCGCAACCTCCTTGCCGCCCTTCTTGAAGTTCTTCTTACCCTTGCCCTTCTTGAACTTAGTGGTCTTATAGACCATCAACACTTGATGTTCTTTCTGATTTCAACCTCGGCTGACTTCAGATAGAGAATACTTCAGAATGGTCTTTACCATCCCCTGCATATTGTAGTTCATCACAAAGCTCTTGTAGCTTGGTGGGAGCGATCGAGGATTCTGTCAATGACCGCCTCATCGTGGAGGTTAATATTCACTGGTCATACGGTTGTGCAACCTGCATATCTTGAGAATGTGCTCACCGACGTAACTATTTTCCTCCATCTTACAACTATAGAACTTGTCGGAGATGTCATATCTCTCGACCCGGCGTGAGCTTGAAAACCAGTTTCAGCTCTTCAACATCTCATATGCTCCGTGATGCTCAAAACGCTTTTGGAGCCCCGGTTCTAAGCTGTAAAGCATGCCGCACCGAACGAGGGAGTAATCATCAGACGAGACTGCCAAGCATTCATAATGTCTTGGTTCTTCGACGGAGCTGCCACCTAGCGGTCCTTCTAGGACATATTGTTTCCGGCAGCTATGAGGATGATCTCAAGTTCCGGACCCAGTCCGTATAGTTGCTGCCGCCATCTTTCAGCTTGGTTTTCTAGGAACGTGTTGAAGTTCAAGTTGACATGAGCGCTGGCCATTTGATCTACAAGACATATCATTCAAAAGTTTTAGACTAAGTTCATGATAATTAAGTTCATATAATCAAATTATTTAAATGAACTCCCACCAGATTAGACATCCTCTAGTCATCTAAGTGATACACGATCCGAGTCGACTAGGCCGTGGTCCGATCATCACGCGAGACGGACTAGTCATCGCCGGTGAACATTCTCATGTTGATCGTATCTTCTATACGACTCGTGTTCGACCTTTCGGTCTCCGTGTTCCGAGGCCATGTCCGTACATGCTAGGCTCGTGAAGTTAACCCTAAGTGTTTTATGTGTAAATCTGTCTTACACCCGCTGTATGTGAACGTAAGAATCCATCACACCCGATCATCACGTGGTGCTTAGAAGCTTACTTAACTTTAGCAACGGTGCACGCTAGGGAGAACACTTCTTGAAATTGTTGTAAGGGATCATCTTATTTACTACCGCCATTCTAAGTAAACAAGATGTACAAACGTAATAAACATCACATGCAATTATATAATAGTGACATGATATGGCCAATATCATAAAACTCCATTGATCTCCATCTTTGGGGCTCCATGATCATCTTGTCACCGGCATGGCACCATGATCTCCATCATCATGATCTCCATCATCGTGCCTCCATGAAGTTGTCACGCCAACGACTACTACTACTACTATGGCTAAACGTGTTTTAGCAATAAAGTAAAGTAAGTTACATGGCTTTCTTCAATGACACGCAGGTCATACAAAAATAAAGACAACTCCTATGGCTCCTGCCGGTTGTCATACTCGTCGACATGCAAGTCGTGATTCCTATTACAAGAACATGATCTCATACATCACAATATGTCATTCATCATTCATCACAACTTGGCCATATCACATCACATGTCAATTGCTGCAAAACAAGTTAGACGCCCTCAATAGTTGTTGCATCTTTTACGTGGCTGCAATTGGGTTCTAGCAAGAACGCTTTTCTTACTACTAATAACCACAACGTGATCTTGTCAACTTCTATTTACCCTTCATAAGGACCCTTTTCATCGAATCCGCCCAACTAAGGTGGAGAGACAGACACCCGCCAGCCACCTTATGCAACTAGTGCATGTTAGTCGGTGGAACCGGTCTCACGAAGCGCACGTAAGGTTGGTCCGGCCGCTTCATCCCACAATACCGCTGAAGCAAGATAAGATTAGTAGCGGCAAGTAAGTTGACAAGATCCACGCCCACAACTAAATTGTGTTCTACTCGCAAAGAGAACTACGACAGACCTAGCTCATGATGCCACTCATTAGTAACGCTAGAAAATTAAAATTTTCCCACGGTTTCACCAAGATCTATCTATGAGTTCATCTAAGCAACGAGTCAAGAGAGAGATTTTGCATCTACATACCACTTGTAGATCGAGTACGGAAGCTGCTCGAGGGAGTGGTGATGATGGAGTCGCTCCCAACGTGATTCCGATCACCGATGACCAAGTGCTGAAAGGACAGCACCTCCGTGTTCAACACACGACGGGACGGCGGCTCCTCCGCCTTGATCCAGCAATGATGAAGGAGAGGTTGAGGAAGACAACTCCAACGGCAGCACGACGGCGGTGCAGTTGGTACGGCAGTTCTCCGGCAGGGCTTCGCCAAGCTCACATGGAGAAAGAGAGGTGTTGGGAGGGAGGCTGCGCTCAATGGTGTGTGCAGCCCCCCCCCACCCCTCTATTTATAGGAGGAGAGGGCAGGGGGCCGCCATCTAGGGGAACCCTAGATGGGCGGCGGCCAAAGGGGAGGAGGAGGGTGGCTTGCCCCCTGCTAGGGGGCGCCTTTAGGTTTCCTCCCCATGCCCTAGCCGCATGGGCCCAGGTGGGAGGCGTGCCCAGCCCACCAGGCTGGCCCCTCCCACATAGCCCATGGGGCCCCGGGAGGGGTGGCCCTCCCGTGGACCTCCGAACCTCCCGTGGCCCCTGACATTACCAGATACCTCAAACTTTCCTGAGTCCGCTTAACCACTTTCCATATATAAATCTTTACCTCCGACCATTCCGAACTCCTCGTGACGTCCGGGATCTCATCCGGACTCAACAACATTCGTAATCACATACTTGTCTTCCTAAAACCCTAGCGCCACCGAACCTTATGTGTAGACCCTACGGTTCGGGAGACATGCGACATGACCGAGACGACTCAGTCAATAACCAACAGCGGATCTGGATACCCATGTTGGCTCCTACATGTTCCTCGATGTTGTCATCGGATGAACCACGATGTCAAGGGTTCAAGCAACCCCGTATTCTATTCCCTTTGTCGACGGTATGTTACTTGCCCGAGACTCGATCGCCGGTATCCCAATACCTCGCTTAGTCTCGCATCGCAAGTCACTTTACTGCATCAGAATGCATGATCCCGTGACCGCACACTTGATCACTTTGAGCTCATTATGATGATGCACTACCGAAAGGGCCCAGGATACCTCTCCGCTATACGGAGTGACAAATCCTCGCCTCGATCCGTGTCAACCCAAAAGACACTTTCGAGATACCGTAGTGCACCTTTATAGTCACCCAGCCACGCCAGGACGCTTGATACACCCAAAGCACTCCTACGGTATCCGGGAGTTACACGATCTCACGGTCTAAGGAAGAGATACTTGACATTGGAAAAGCTCTAGCAAAACGAACTATACGATCTTTGTGCTATGCTTAGATTGTCTTGTCCATCACGCCATTCTCCTAATGACGTGATCCCGCTTGTCAATGACATCCGATGTCCATAGTCGGAAACCATGACTATCTCGTCGACCAACGAGCTAGTCTACTAGAGGCTCACTAGGACGACAGGTCTATGTATTCACACGCAGTATTACGATTTCCGATAATACAGCTTATAGCATGAATAAAAGACAATTATCATGAACAAGGAAATATAATAATAATGCTTTTATTATTGCCTCAAGGGCATATTTCCAACAAGTTGTGTGTTTGATATGTTAGGAGTGTGTGGTGGACTTAACGGGCTGCTAATCCGAATCGCCTCATCGCTCGAGCAACTTTCATGTACAAAGTTTTTCCATCCGAAGTTACGGATTATTTTATACTAATTTTTAAAGTTTTAATTCAATTTTGGAATTAACAAATTTTAATTAATTAGAAAAGGTAATTATTGGTCAGCGTGACATCAAGATGATGTCAAGAGACTACAGTGTTGACTAGGTCAACCCTAGCACGTGGGGCCCATCCGTCATAGACTCAAAGTTAATTAAACAGGTTAATTAGTTTAACTAAGTGATTAGGTTAATTAATTTTAATTAGATTAGTTAAATAGGATTGATTAACTTAATTAACTAATTAATTACTAATTTATTTATTTTAACTCTTCTTTTATTTAAAATTGCTCTTGGGGGGCTTGTCATTTGGCCGGGCTGGGGCTTATCGGCGCTGGGCGCTAACGGATGCGGTTAACGGGGTCGAGCGAGCAAAGCCACGAGGCTCGGGGCGCGAGCGCCATGTCTGTGGTCAATGCATGGCGACCCGAGCAGGGCTGGGGCAACAAGACCACAACAGCAGCGAGGCGGTTAAGAAGCGCCATGATGCGGCGCGCCATGCCACCGTGGGGAGGGGTTCGCACGACGAGGAGCGTAATGGCTGTGGGCGGGAGCGCGAGACGCGCCGGTGCGGGCGCGGAGCACGGTCGGCCAAGGACGGCCACGCTGGTGGTTGCGACGGGGCTCATGGGGAGCGTAGCGACGGGTTGCGGGGGTCGCAGGGGGTCGCGGGCGCCGTGGATGCTGCAGGCGCTGCAAGGCGAGACAAAGAACCGCAACGACGGGAGAGAGGAAGAGGCTGGGGCCTCACCGCTGGGTCCGTAGGGCAAAGGCGGGGGCTCGGGGAGGTCCGGCGAGGCAGATCGACGACGGGGGCGAGGTGGCGGCGACGGCGATCCGGGGAAGGGGCGGCTCGATCCGCGCGAGGCAGGGGGTCGACGAACACAGCTAAGGCGGTGCTCCCGCATACCGAGGCGGCGGGAGGACGCCGGGCGCGAGGACGGCGGTGTCGGGCGACGGGTCGGGCGCCGCTGCCTGATCCGTAATGGTGGGGGAGGGCGAACGAGGGGGAGTCGAGGTGAGGAGCTCACGACCGAGCAGCGGCAGGGCGGCAGAGGTGGTCGGAGCAGGCAAGGAGGGTGCGTGTGAGCGGATCGGGGCGGGGGGCTCGCCTCCTCTTGCTTCTTTCTCAAGGCGCGAGGAGGACGAGGGATCGATCGGGTCAAGTGGGGGCTAGGGTTTCGGCCGGGCAGCTGTGGTATGTAGGCGCGGCCGGGCCATCTCGTTAATGGATCGGCTCACGGGCCGCCCGTCCAGCTTGGCAGGGTCTTTTCCTTTCTTTTTATTCTTTTTGTTTTATTTCCTTTATTTTAGTTTTGTAAAATATATACTCAGATCTAATTTAGTTCTTCAATTTAGTCCACTATCACAAAAAGTCTAGTTCCCAAATAATTTAGTTTGATATTTTACTAATTAGTAAAGGCATTTAAATAATTAGGTTTGCTACTAGTTAAATCATTTTAGTGTAGTTAAGCATTTCATAAAAGTTTGGTTTCACCACCATAACCACCTATGCATTATCTGGCATGACCCGAACATTTTAGTTTTAAAGTTTTGAAATTTTTTTGATGTTTGCTTTTAATTTAAATTTGAATTTGAATCGGTTTTGAACTAACGCGAGATAAGCAACACTAATCGAAATGACGTGGCATCATTAGCGGAGAATTACTGTAGCTTAATTATCCCAAGGCCGTAATTCTCCTCCATTACAAGAAATCTCGCCCCAGATTTAAGGGTGGTGTAAGGGGGAGGACTAGGTTACGAAATTCTAACGCTTTCTTCTCGGTCTTGGTTGCTTTTTCGAGAGGTCGATCCATTACATTGATTTCTTCATTTCTCCGCTTCAAGTCATGATGATGAAGTCGCCATCCTTCCTTCGTGATCTTCACCGCATTTATGAAAGGATAAGAGGGAAAACTCTAAGGACAGATCCTGATAAAATTGAGCATCGGACGGTTAACTCAGGGAAGAAGCATAAGTATCTCCCGAGTTGAAACTTAAGAAGATATCGAGAGCAAAGTGAGCAGGTGCAAAATAGAAGTTTCAATCGATAGGCCATCGCTCGCTGTTCAAACGAAGTGTTGAAGGGGTTTAGAGCAATGTGAACAAGCATTGCATCCGATACCGTAATAGATCACTAGGCAGGTGGACCATGGATTACTTACAAAGTCAAGCGAGGAATAACTTTGACAACAGGTGTACAGAGAGTCATGTTTCGATCCTGTGGAACTGTGGTTATGGGCCCACCATGTGGGTTTAAAAGCAGGAAGGCGCTAACATTTGCATGGTCAAGATAGCAAGGTATGTCGAGGATAGCCTGCCGCTTTGTTGGCAACAATGTTGGTACCAAGGGCGAGGGACAAAGAGAACCATTTTCCTGCTCGTCGAACGAGGCGGGCCGTTAGGCAAAGTTCTCGCCATCGGTGGCTACCAAATGTCATCAACAATAGCAATAGGGTCTTGCCGATGAATTGTACACCGAGGTGTTTTCACAAGGTGAGAATATTGCTGCTTAGATCATATAGGTCACAAGAAACGTTAAACCAACCAATGGAAAGTAAAATATGATTATCATATTAAACAAAACAATGGAATGGAAAATGTGTTTAAACACATATTTCAAGGGTATATCCTTCCCAAGGACAAGCAGAGCATGATATCCATGTCAGGATATAATGTAGAAAAAAAATCTTTAGGTAGGGGGGAGAATTTTTCATGACATTACCCATACAACGGTGTTTGGATAATTGAGCAGGAAACATTTAGCATTGGGCTTCAAATGTTCTTGTTGAAAATCGAGGTACCATAGACATGCTTCGACATAGCATTGACATGGCCTTCAAGCAAAGGCCAGACTTTGTATTCACCAAGGATCCATCAGGAACATCTTATAGAATAAGTCTTACAATTTCCTTATGGAAGAATGGCTAACCTTGCTGAAAAGAGGGGCTATTATAACATTGGGTTCCCCAGCCAGGTGTGCTAGGCACGACATCACCTTACCGGGTCATATAAAGACCAATGTTAAAACTCCTGAAAATATGTTCTAACCATCATATCTGACCCGAGGTTTAGATCTGATTGGTGTTAGGATACCCTAGACTCATGATGCCTGAGAAGGAAGGGTGCAATACAAATAGACGAAATGAAATTTCAAGATTCTCAGGAAATGATCTAAGGGAGCGGTTCTGAAGCAATAGTTCATCCTTAAACCAAGGAGAGGATGAGGGGTAGCTGATGGAATCAACGAAAATCCTCGAGATTTCCAAAAGGTGGATTTCCACAGCTATGTGAACAAGGAGATAACATTTGTCTGATCAAATGATAAAATGGTGTATGCTCGAGGAGAACATACACAAGAAAACATTGGATGAGAGGTGCACCAAATATGGGTTGGGTTGCACGACCAACGCCGGAATGATGATTCAATAATCAATAGTCTAGGAATGAACGGTTGACCATTAACTTCAAAGCAATAGGGTTGCTAGAAGTACAGAATCCAAACAACACTGTTTCACTTGTTGGTACCCGTTGGAATCAACACGGGACCAAGAAAGAATGGTGATGGTGAGAAGTATCATTATAGCAAGAATTTCTTAAGAGGTGGAGCAATCTCACAACATTCTTGACATCAAAGATGGTAATACTCCGTAGATCATAACATAAGTTGGATAGCATGGAACTCAAGGTACAACACAAAACAAGAACAAGTTTTGTGTTGAGGAATGCAATAAAGTGGTCGATGAGAACAGGAATCATCGAGGGGCAAGGATGGTATTACCCATCCTGAATTCAATTGAATTCTCGGAAGAGCTCATAAGGTTGATGATGATCACGACACGCTTGTCGAGAGATTTCATGCAGTTGTAATCAATCAGCATTTACATCAAGTCAAAGGAATGATGAAGCAAGAGGTTATTGGAACCACAGCTTCGACACAAACTCGACTCAAGCTTGTTGTTTAAGGTGAAAGGGTATGATGAGGAAAATCGACGAAGTTTAGCTATCGCCGCAAATTGGTGCTCCGAGAATTAAGGACCGGTAGCACGGTTAGAATCATCACGCCAATGATATAGCCAAATAGGCTAGGAATGGCGGATCGGGTACAAACTCGCATTTATAGAAGCTATCAAGAGTTGTTGAACCGAAAAGCGGACTTGGTTCGCTTATCGTGTCTTTGAGTGTTTAATAACTCGAGCCCGTGAAAATCGGAAACAGGGGAAGGTAGCACTTGATGAAGAACTCATAAGAGGTTATGCAGCTCCATGATAATCTCGAGATACCAGGGGTAACACCCAACTACGCATCAAAGTAGAGGTTGGACTGGGTAATGCTCGCAGAAGACAAGTAATCTAACTTGTCCGAGAAATAGAATCAAGGAGAACAACATGGTCGGAACCACGGTTATGAGGATCAATTCACGATACCGATGATATTTATCAAGAAAATAGTTATTATTACAAGAAGTTTCCATGATAGGATCTACATCGTGTCCATGGGCATGAACACAAAGTTCAAGGTCGACTCCCACTTCTTCAATGTATAACCTTCCATTCACCTCTCGCTTTGATAAAGGCATTAGTGTTGAAAGTTTTACCCGTGAAATACCGATGAGTATGACTCGTGAAAACTTCCGAGTTCACACATATAAAGGAAGGCATAGGTTCAACCCGGCAGGGTATCATGGAAACATATACCACAAGCTTCAATAGTAAATACCACCAGCTCGAAAGCAGAGCGTGGTTGGCAAAAGGAAAGGATACAATTTACCAAAGGCATTATGTATCGGAGAAGGAACTCACAAAGTGATTAATTATGAAGGACACCGCCGATAATAATCCAACAAAGGATATGGCGATCCACGATGGGGCTGGTATGAGTATCGATACCCAATCGAGGAAGAAACATTGCAAATGCATCGGTTTATAGAACAGCTGAATAGTTCAACGCTTAATTAGCAAAGTAATTATGATTTTCAAATCAAGGGATCAGGAGCAAATGCTCGATCAAGAATGGATAAGCTGAATAGAATTAGGGATACATTCAACGACAATTGACTGGTCGAGAACCAATTCCAGCTTAAAAGAATGGCAGCTCAGCGAAAGGTAATTTATAAGGATCAATGATGATTGCGCCAGATTCGCAAAACATATTGAGTCAATAGACCCAAAATGATAATGACAAGGAATGTCAATACGACTAAGAGACTTATGGGATTAACCATAATGCGAGCAAGCAAGAATTTCAAGAGCAATAGGCTGCTCAGGATTTTCGGAAGATCGGGTAGTATTTGAATGTATTATTGTGAAACACATGAACAACTTTGGACGAACGGATACTCGGCAAGCGCGAGTAATTATCTGTAGGGGTATTCATGCAGCAAGGAACTGCAGGGCAGTAAGCGTAAAGAATTCTCGGAATATCAAAGAGTATTTTCAGGACATCTTGTAATAACAAGAGCAACCGGGATGACAATATGAACAATAGGTGTAAGTAGTTATCCTGAGGATTTATCGATGGAAGTGAATGGCAAAAGCGATGGCACATAGTCTCGAGAGCACATCATAGAGTATCTTCGAATCTTCCGTGCAAAGAAAGGTCATCGTAATAAGTGGCTCTCCGGAGAAAGTACTTATAGAACCTAAAGTTAGTTTTGTTTTAGTAAAATCATTTAACCCGAATAGACGAGAGCTCGAGTCCCGTAGTAAAGATCGAGGAGCAAAAGATCCTAATACCACCTAATGGCGACGTAATTCCCACGGGCCACACAGCCAAGTTAGTAAAAGTTTTGTAAAGTCTAGACTCGACTTCGCCAAGGAGTGTGGAAGGGGATTCTACAGCAATGGCTCGATATCAATCTCAGACGCCTCGATTTAATCAGACACTAATCATGCACGCAAATGTGTACGATCAAGATCAGTGGACTCACGGAAGATATCACAACACAACTCTACAAATAAAATAAGTCATACAAGCATCATAATACAAGCCAGGGCCTCGAGGGCTCGAATACAAGTGCTCGATCATAGACGAAGTCAGCGGAAGCAACAATATCCGAGTACGCATATAAGTTAAACAAGTTGCCATAAGATGGCTAGCACAAACCGATACAGATCGAAGAGGAGCAGGCCTCCCGTCTGGGATCCTCCTAGCTACTCCCGGTCGCCGCCGCCGGGCTGCACGTAGTAGTAGGCACCTCCAGTAGTAGTCGCCATCGACGGTGGCGCCTGCCTCGGCTCCATCGCCCGGTCGCAGCAACCGAGTAGAGATAGGGGAAAAGGGGAACAAGGCAACCGTGAGTACTCATCCAAAGTACTCGCAAGCAAGGAGCTACACTACATATGCATGGATATATGTAAAGGGCCATATCAAGGACCGAATCGCAGAATGCCGTAATAAGAGGGGATAGTTAGTCTTATCAAGACTACGCTTAGTCACCGCCTTGCAAATGTAGGGAGGGTAGGTTGAAGTCCTCCAAGTAACATCACACAGCAATATCCTATCCGCCATCCTCCTCATATCCTTGAGAGAGAGCCACCACCGTTGTATCCGCACTTGGAAGGGTGTGTTTTATCAAGTATCCGGTTCTAGTTGTCATAAGGTCAAGGTACAACTCCAAGTCGCCCTGTTATCAAGATCACGGCTATTCAATAGATTAATCACTGCAGGGTGCACCAACTTACCCAACACGCTTGATCCCATTTGACCGACACACTTTCCGGTCATGCCCGCCGCAGAAGATCAACACGCCGCAGCCCCACCTAGGCACAACAGAGAGGCCAGCACGCCGGTTCAAACCTAAGCGCCAGGGTCCGGGCCCATCGCCTCGAGCACACCAAGACGCTATGCGACGCGCCGAAAAGCGTAACTAGCCCCTTAATACAAGAGCAGGCCTACGCTCCAATCCGCCGCGCCACTTGGTGGCCAAGGCCACGGTGCTTTGGCTGATACCACGACGCCGAAAGTGCCCATATCTTTCCCACGAGTTGGTTAGTGCGATAAGCTCAGAGCCAACCCAGATCAAATACCAAGATCTCAAGTACATGTTAAGTATCCGCTAACGCCGAACAGGGCCAGCCCACCTCTCTCCTAGGCGGTCTCAACTCTGCCCTGCCGCCTCCGCCAAAGATCCACTCATGGTGCTCCACCACCAATTCGACTTTTAGTCTCCACATGTATCATGTATAAGTATATAGTATATACCGTGATCACCTCCCGAGTGATCACGGCCCGATAGTATAGCACGGCAGACGGACAAGAATGTAGGGCCACAGATGAAAATACTAGCATCCTATACTAAGCATTTAGGATTGCGTAAGGTAACAACAAGAGTAACAAGGACAAAGCTATGCAGCAGATAGGAGTATCTCAAGCAAGAATCGTTGGGGAACGAGTAATTTCAAAAAATTCCTACGCATACGCAAGACCATGGTGATGGCATAGCAACGAGAGGGAGAGGTTTGTCCACGCACTGTGAGACCGAAGCGAAGCGCTATAACAACGCTGTTGATGTAGTCGACGCCTTCACGATCCGACCGATCCAAGTACCGAACGACGGCACCTCCGCAGTTCAGCACACGCTCAGCTCGATGATGATCCCCGGCCCGATCCAGAAAAGCGCCGGGATGAGTTCCACAAGACGACGGGCAGGACGGCGATGATGCTCCACCGACGCAGGGCTTCGCTTAAGCTCCGCGACGATATGACTTCACTGCGCAGGGCTTCGCTTAAGCTCCGCGACGATATGACCGGGTGGAATATGGTGGAGGGGGCACCGACACGGCTAAGGAACGATCCGAGATCAACTTGTGTGTCATGGGTGCCCCTGCCTCAGATATAAAGGAGCAAGGGGGGTGCGGCCAGCCAAAGGGGCGCTGGCCGAGGAGTCCTACTCCCACCGAGTAGGACTCCCCTTTCCTAGTTGGAATAGGATTGGGAGGGGAAGAGGGAAGGGCGCCGCCTCTCCTTGTCCTATTCGACTAGAGGAGGGGGCGCGCCCTGCCCCCGGCCGCCCTTTCCTCTTCTCCCTATGGCCCATCAAGGCCCATTGACTTCGGGGTTCCGTAACCCCCGTGTTCCAAGAACTTCCTGCTTTCATCCGTAACCTTCCAAATCCAAACATAGGCTTCCAATATATCAATCTTTATGTCTCGACCATTTCGAGACTCTCGTCATGTCCGTGATCACATCCGGACTCAACAACCTTCGTACATCAATACTTATAAACTCATAATGAACTGTCATCAAACGTTGTTGCAAGACCTACGGGTTCGAGAACTATGTAGACATGACCTAGAACCATTCTCGTCAATAACCAATAGCGGAACCTGGATGCCCATATTGGTTCCTACATATTCTACGAAGATCTTTATCGGTCAAACCGCATAACGACATACGTTGTTCCTTTGTCATCGGTATGTTACTTACCCGAGATTCGATCGCCGGTATCCAATACCTAGTTCAATCTTGTTACCGTAAGTCTCTTTACTCGCTCAGAATACATCATCTCGCAACTAACTCATTAGTTGCAATGCTTGCAAGGCTTATGTGATGTGTATTACCGAGAAGGCCCAGATACCTCTTCGACAATCGGAGTGACAAAACCTAATCTCAAATACGCCAACCCAACAAGTACCTTTGGAGACACCTGTAGCACTCCTTTATAATCACCCAGCATGCCAGGACGCTTGGTAGTACCCAAAGTGTTCCTCCAAGAACGGAGTTGCATAATCTCATAGTTACAGGAACATGTATAGGTCATGAAGAAAGCAATAGCAATATACTAAATGATCAAGTGCTGTTAACGGAATGGGTCATGTCAATCACATCATTCTCCTAATGATGTGATCCCATTAATCAAATGACAACACATGTCTATGGTTAGGAAACATAACCATCTTTGATCAATGAGCTAGTCTAGTAGAGGCATACTAGTGACTATCTGCTTGTCTATGTATTCACACATGTATTATGTTTCCGTTAATACAATTCTAGCATGAATAATAAACATTTATCATGATATAAGGAAATAAATAATAACTTTATTATTGCCTCTAGGGCATATTTCCTTCAGCCTCCCACTTGCACTAGAGTCAATAATCTAGATTACACAAAGGATGATTCTAACACCCATGGAGTCTTGGTGCTGATCATGTTTTGCTCGTGGAAGAGGCTTAGTCAACGGTCCGCAACATTCAGATCCGTATGTATTTTGCAAATCTCTATGTCTCCCACTTGGACTTGGTCCCAATGGAATTGAAGCGCCTCTTGATATGCTTGGTCCTCTTGTGAAATCTGGATTCCTTTGCCAAGGCAATTGCACCAAGATTGTCACGTAAGATCTTCATTGGTCCCGATGCACTAGGTATGACACCTAGATCGAAATGAACTCTTTCATCCGCATTCTTCATTTGCTGCTCCAAGCAGCTATGTACTCCGCTTCACATGTAGATCCCGCCACGACGCTTTGTTTAGAACTGCACCAACCGACAGCTCCACCGCTTAATAAAAACACGATCCGGTTTGCGATTTAGAATCGTCTCGATCAGTGTCAAAGCTTGCATCGACGTAACCATTTACGACTAGCTCTTTGTCACCTCCATATACGAGAAACATATCCTTAGTCCTCTTCGTATTTCAGATGTTCTGACCGCTGTCCAAAGGGTCCACTCGATTACTTTGGTACCTTCCCGCCAAGCTTATCGCTAAGCATACGCCGTGTCCGTACACAACATTGCATACATGATAGAGCCTATGGCTAAAGCATAGGAACATCTTTCATTTTCTCTATCTTCTCATTGTGGTCGGGCATTGAGTCCGACTCAATCTTACACCTTGTAATACAGTAAAAACCTTTCTTTGCTCGATCCATTTTGAACTTCTTCAAAACTTTATCAAGGCATGTGCTTTGTGAAAGTCCAATTGCCGCCTTGATCTATCTCTATAGATCTTGATGCCCAATATGTAAGCAGCTTCACCGAGGTCTTTCATTGAAAAACTTTTATTCAAGTATCCTTTATGCTATCCAGAATTCTATATCATTTCCAATTAAAAATATGTCGCCCACATATAATATTAGAAATGCTACAGAGCTCCCACTCACTTTCTTGTAAATACAAAGCTTCTCCAAAAGTCTCAGATAAAACCATATGCTTTGATCACACTATCAAAGCGCTTATTCCAACTCCGAGAGGCTTGCACTGCACTCATAAATTGATCGCTGAGCTTGCACACTTTGTTAGCACCTTTGGATCAACAAAACCTTCTCGTTGCATCATATACAACTCTTCTTCTAGAAATCCATTCAAGAATGCAGTTTTACATCCATTTGCCAAATTTCATAATCATAAAATGCAGCAATTGCTAACATGATTCGGACAGATTTAAGCATCGCTACGGGTGAGAAAGTCTCATCGTAGTCAACCCCTTGAACTTGTCGAAAACCTTTCGCAACAAGTCGAGCTTTATAGACAGCTTATATTACCATCAGCCAGCCTTCTTCTTAAAGATCCATTTATTCTCAATGGCTTGCCGATCATCGGGCAAGTCAACCAAAGTCCATACTTTGTTCTCATACATGGATCCCATCTCGATTTCATGGCTTCAAGCCATTTTGTGGAATCTGGCTCACCATCGCTTCTTCATAGTTCGTAGGTTCACCATGATCTAGTAGCATGACTTCCGTAATAGGATTACCGCATCATTCTGGTGCGGATTTTGTTCTCGTTGATCTACGGTTCAAGGACAACTTGATCTGAAGTTTCATGATCATTATCATTATCTTCCTCGCTAATCGGTGTAGGTGTTACGTAAACTGATTTCGTGATGAACTACTTTCCAATAAGGGAGCTGGTACTATTACCTCATCAAGTTCCACTTTCCTCCCACTCACTTCTTTTGAGAGAAACTCTTTCTAGAAAGGATCCATTCTTAGCAACGAATGTCTTGCCTTCGATCTGTGATAGAAGGTATACCCAATTGTCTCCTTTGGGTATCCTATGAAGACACATTTTTCCGATTTGGGTTCAAGCTTATCAGGTTGAAGTTTTTCACATAAGCATCGCAACCCCAAACTTTCGAAACGACAACTTTGGTTTCTTGCTAAACCATAGTTCATAAGGTGTCGCCTCAACGGATTTTGACGGTGTCCTATTTAACGTGAATGCGCCGTATCTAAAGCATAACACCAAAACGATAGCGTAAATCGGAAATAGACATCATAGATCGCACCATATCTAGTAAAGTACGACACGACGCTCGACACACCATTACGCTGTGGTGTTCCCGTGGCGTGAGTTGCTAAACTATTCCGCATTGCTTCAAATGTAGACCAAACTCAGAACTCAAATATTCTCCTCCACGATCAGATCGAGAAACTTTATTTTCTTGTTACGATGATTTTCAACTTCACTCAAATTCTTTGAACTTTTCAAATGTTTCAGATTTATGCTTCATCAAGTAGATATACCCAGATCCGCTTAAATCATCCGTGAAGGTGAGAAAATAACGATATCCGCCACGAGCTTCAACATTCATCGACCACATACATCTGTATGTATGATTTCCAATAAGTCTGTTGCTCTCTCCATACAACCGAGAACGGTGTTTTAGTCATCTTGCCCATGAGGCACGGTTCGCAAGTACCAAGTGATTCATAATCAAGTGATTCCAAAAGTCCATCCGATGGAGTTTCTTCATGCTTTACAATCGATATGACCTAAACGGCAAGTGCACAAATAAGTTGCACTATCATTATCAACTCTGATCTTTTGGCTTCGACATTATGAATATGTGTATCACTACCGTCGAGATTCAACAAGAATAGACCATTCTTCAAGGGTGCATGACCATAAAAGATATTACTCATATAAATAGGACAACCATTATTCTCTCGATTTAATGAATAACCGCCTCGCATCAAACAAGATCCAGATATAATGTTCATGCTCAACGCCGCACCAAATAACAATTATTTAGGTCTAAAACTAACCCCAAGGTAGATGTAGAGGTAGCGTGTCGATCATGATCACATTGAATTTGGAACCGCTTTCCCACGCCAAGATCGTCACCTCGCCCTTTGCCGCTGCTCGCTTATTCCGTAGTCCCTGCTTCGAGTTGCAAATATTAGCAATGTAACCAGATCAAATACCCAAAAGTGCTACTACGAGCTCTAGTAAGGTACACATCAATAACATGTATATCACATATACCTTTGTTCACCTTGCCATCCTTCTTATCCGCCAAATACTTGGGGCAGTTCCGCTCAAAGGTCCAAATTGCTTGCAAGAAAACACTCGGGCCAGTGCTTAGGTCCAGACTTGGGTTTCTTCTCTTGAGCAGCAACTTTCTTGCTGTTCTTTTGAAGTTTCCTTCTTCTTCCTTTGCCCTTTTCTTGAAACTAGTGGTCTTGTTGACCATCAACACTTGATGCTCTTTCTTGATTTCTACCTCCGCTGCTTTTAGAATTGCGAAGAGCTCAGAATTGTCTTAGTCATCCCTTGCATATTATAGTTCATCACGAAGCTCTTGTAGCTTGGTGGCAGTGATTGGAGAATTTCATCAATGACACTATCATCCGGAAGATTAACTCCCAGCTGAATTAAGTGATTATTATACCCAGACATTTTGAGTATGTGCTCACCGATGTAACTATTCTCTCCATCTTGCAGCTATAGAACTTATTGGAGACTTCATATCTCTCAATCCGGCATTTGCTTGAAATATTAACTTCAACTCTTGGAACATCTCATATGCTCCATGATGTTCAAAACGCCGTTGAAGACCCGGTTCTAAGCCGTAGCATGGCACATCGAACTATAGAGTAGTCATCACTTTGCTCGCCAGACGCTCACAACTTCTCGCGCGCTTCCCGCAAAGAGTTCTGCACCCAGCGGTGCTTCCAGACATAATTCTTCAGGCAGCAATGAGGATAATCCTCGTTACGGACCCAGCCCGTAATTGCTACCATCATCTTTCAACTTTGCTTTCAAGGAACGATTAAAATTCAACGAACAACAAAGACGAGCCATCTATCTACAAAGAAACATAGACAAGCAAAATACTATCAGTACTAAGTTCATGATAAATTTAAGTTCAATTAATCATATTAAAAAACTCCCACTTAGACAGATATCTTCTAGTCATCTAAGTGATTACGTGATCCAAATCAACTAAACCATAACCGATCATCACGTGAGATGGAGTAGTTTTAAATGGTGAACATCACTATGTTGATCATATCTACTATATGATTCACGCCGACCTTTCGGTCTCCGTGTTCCGAGGCCATATCTGCATATGCTAGGCTCGCCAAGTTTAACCTGAGTATTCTCGCAGTAAACTGGCTTGCACCCGTTGTAGATGGACGAGAACTTATCACACCCGATCATCACGTGGTGTCCGGGTACTACTTAACTTTTAGCAACGGTGCATACTGTGGAGAACACTTCTTGATAATTTTAGTGAGAGATCATCTTATAATGCTACCGCCAATCAAAGCAAGATAAGATGCATAAAGGATAAACATCACATGCAATCAATATAAGTGATATGATATGGTCATCATCATCTTGTGCTTGTGATTCCATCGCCAAGCACCGCCATGATCACCATCGCCACCGGCGCCGACACCTTGATCTCCATCGTAGCATCGTTGTCGCCTCGCCAACTATTGCTTTTACGACTATCGCCATCGCTTAGTGATAAAGTAAAGCAATTACATGGCGCTTGCATTTCATACAATAAAGCGACAACCATATGGCTTCTCGCCATTGCCGATAACTCGTTACAAAACATGATCATCTCATACAATAAATTATAGCATCACGCCTTGACCACATCACATCACAACATGCCCTGCAAAAACAAGTTAGATGTCCTCTACTTTGTTGTTGCAAGTTTTACGGGCTGCTACGGGCTGAGCAAGAACCGCTTTACCTACGCATCAAAACCACAACGATAGTTTGTCAAGTTGGTGCTGTTTTAACCTTCGCAAGGACCGGGCGAGCCACACTCGGTTCAACTAAAGTGAGAGAGATGACACCCGCCGTCACCTTTAAGCAACTAGTGCTCAAGCAAAGAAACCAGTCTCGCAGAAGCGCACGCTGTAATGTCGGTCCGGCCGCTTCATCTCACAATACCGCTGAACCAAAGTATGACATGCTGGTAAGCAGATGACTTATATTGCCCACAACTCACTTGTGTTCTACTCGCATATGACATCAACGATAAAACCAGGCTCGATGCCATCGCTGGGGAACGAGTAATTTCAAAAATTTCCTACGCACACGCAAGACCATGGTGATGGCATAGCAACGAGAGGGAGAGGTTTGTCCACGCACTGTGAGACCGAAGCGGAAGCGCTATAACAACGCTGTTGATGTAGTCGACGCCTTCACGATCCAACCGATCCAAGTACCGAACGACGGCACCTCCGTGTTCAGCACACGCTCAGCTCGATGACGATCCCCGGCCCGATCCAAAGAAAGCGTCCGATGAGTTCCACAAGACGACGGGCGCAGGACGATGATGATGCTCCACCGACGCAGGGCTTCGCTTAAGCTCCGCGACGATATGACTTCACCGGCGCAGGGCTTCACTTAAGCTCCGCGACGATATGACCGGGTGGAATATGGTGGAGGGGGCACCGACACGGCTAAGGAACGATCCGTAGATCAACTTGTGTGTCATGGGTGCCCCCGCCTCAGATATAAAGGAGCAAGGGGTGCGGCCAGCCCAAGGGGGGCGCTACCGAGGAGTCCTACTCCCACCCCCTTCCTAGTTGGAATAGGATTGGGAGGGGAAGAGGGAAGGCCCGCCTCTCCTTGTCCTATTCGGACTAGAGGAGGGGCGCGCCTGCCCCGGCCGCCCTTTCCTCTTCTCCCTATGGCCCATCAAGGCCCATTGACTTCGGGGTTCCGAACCCCCGTGTTCCGTAACTTCCTGCTTTCATCCGAACCTTCCAAATCCAAACATAGGCTTCCAATATATCAATCTTTATGTCTCGACCATTTCGAGACTCCCGCCATGTCCGTGATCACATCCGGACTCAACAACCTTCGTACATCAATACTTATAAACTCATAATGAAATGTCAT
>JAHIAM010003471.1:0-90446 GCA_021605205.1 Aegilops longissima | reverse complement strand
GTGAAGTATGTCGCCCCGAGTGACGTTGCTTTCAATACCTCAAAGAGAAACTCACAGCCCCGCTCGACTCCCCGATGAATCCAAGCCATATGAAGTTTTCTCTGATGCTTCCCTTCAAGGTCCTCGTGTTAATGCAAGAGAAGAGAGTTGTGGCTTATACCTCCACCAGAAGCCCAACGAGAAGAACTACCCCACTCACGATCTTGAGTTTGGGCGTTGTCCATGCATTGATTACGGGAGACATCTCTTGTTGGGAAGGAAAGTGGACATTTTCACCGATCACAAGAGTCTCAAGACATCTTCACTCAGCCCAACCTCAACCTCAGTGACTCATGGGTCAAATGATTCAAGAGTAAACCCAAGTATTGAGTATACCCGCAAAGCTAATGTCACAGATGCTTTGAGGAAAGCATCGCAAAGCCTAATCCTCAAGCCCTTTCACCGGATCTCGTGGAATCTTTCCGCAAGTGAATCTTCGTTGTTCCTCAAGGCTTTCTTGCCAACCTCATAGTCTCTCCTACTTTGGAAGATCAGATTGAGGCTCAACTTTGGATGCCATGGTGAAGAAAGGAAACGTGGTATCGACAAGGGCATTCCCAAGACAAGTGCTTCCATGTTGATGACAAAGACACTGTTTTTGAGGACCGGATTGTGGTTCCTAAGGGTGATCTGGAAAAGTCATTATGAACGAGGCTCACAATTCGCTTCTATCCATTCATCCCGAAGTATAAGATGTACCATGACCTCAAGCAAATATTGGTGGACTAATGAAGCGGAAATTGCTCAATTCGTGAATGAGTGTGATGTCCGAAGAGTGAAAGGAACACCAAAGACCAGCTTCTCCTTCAACCTCTTGCTATTCCTGAATGGAAGTTTGATCATATTGAAATGGACTTCGGGACTGGCTTTCCAAAGTCCAAGCGTGGAAATGATGCTATTTCGGTCATTGACAAGCTTACTAAAGTGGCTCATTTTCTTCCTATCAAAGAATCCATCTCAGAGCTCATTGGCAGCTATACACCTCCGGATTGTCTCTTTGCACGGCATTCCAAGTGATCTCTTCGCACGTGGCAGCATCTTTACCTCCAAGTTCGGGATTCTTTTCAAGGCCATGGGCACCAACATTCGCTTCAAAACAGCTTTCCATCCTCAAACAAGTGGCCAAGTTGAGCGAGTAAATCAAATTCTTGAAGATATGTGGCTTGTGTCATTTCCTTCGTATGAAGTGGGAAGATTGTCTTCCATATGCCGGCCTTACAACAACAGCTTGCGGTTCGGCAAGGCCCCATTCAAATTTCTATAAAGTGCCGATCTTCAATTGGTCCGGAAGTGCGCAATTTCTTGGCAATGACTTGATCACGTATGTAAGAAATGTGCCAAGTCATTCGTGAGAATTCAAAGCCGAATCGCGCCAAGAGCTTATTATGATGATAAGCACCGGATGTCTTTGAAATCGGAGACCATGTCTACCTCCGCTCTCCAATGAAAGGCACTCCGCTGTATCAAAGGGAAGCTTGCCCCTAGATACGTGGGTCCTTTCAAGATCATTGGGAAAAGAGGCGATCCCGCCTATCAACTTGAGCTTCCATCCAACTTTGCAAACGGCACGATGTTTTCACGTGTCACACTTCCAAGTGCTTCAAGACTCCAACGACTATCAACTTCAAGAGATTACCTTCAAGAAGATCTCTTATCATGAGCAACCCGCTATTCTTGAAGAAACCGAGCGCAAGACTCCAAGTCAATCAAATTCCTGAAAGTGAAGTGGTCACACCATTCAACGAAAGCTACCGGGAGCGTGGGAGCACCTCCGCTCGAGTATCCGGAGTTCTTTCACCCTAGATCCGGACGAGATCCTTTGTAGTGGTGGAGGTTGTAACACCCCGATGTAAACTTCCCTTTGGGCAATATATCATTTGGCCTCATCCAAGTCTTGTGGGTTTTGTCATGCTTGGCTTCATGTTGTTTGGTTATGTTGGGTTTTTTTTTTTTTGTTTTTTACCATATTGCATTTGTTCCTTGTCATCTTGCATTCCATTCTTATCATGTGGTTGTGGTTTCTCCCACATGTCATGTTGTGGCATGTTTCATTCTCATCTTGCATTGCCATCTCCTCCTTCCTCTACTTCTTTCCTTTTCAAGGGCTATAATTTCCTTTCTCAATTAATGTTCATCTTCTCCCGAAAATCTTGCTCTTTTGCACTAAACCTCCTGAAAATCTCCTCTTTGAAGTTGTTATGGTCGTTCAAAATGGCACAAGTTTGAAATATTTCCAAACTTGCATTATTTTTCACCTTAAAATGTCCATTACAATTTATTTAAATTGGGGAAAATTCCAGGAGGGGGATATTTTCCTTTCTCCAAAATCTTTTCTTTTCTTTCGATTTCTTTTCTTCCTTTGAATTTTAAAAGGAAAAGGAAAGGAGGCAGCAGAGGGCAGCCCAATGAGTCCCTCTCCACGGGCCCCGCCACCCGAGCCGCCGGGCCTCCTCAGCCCCAAAGACGAGAGAGCGCCACCCGACGCTTTCCTCTCCCTTCCACCCATCGCCGCCTACCCCCCCGGATCCCCCACGGCGCGGCCGGCCCCCTGCAGCCACCGACTGGCATCTCACCCACCTTTCCTCTCCTCTCGCCATCGCCATGGGGACCTGAGCACGGGAGCGTGAGCCTCCCCGCCTAGCCCCCTTCTTATCCCTCCGCTTGCCAACCCTAGGGTTTCCCCCTCTCGGGCCCCGCCGTAAGAAACCACCCCGCCCGCCCCCTCCCCCGAAGATCCGAGCGCCACCCGGGGCGCTCCGCCACCCCAACTTCGGCCTGGTTCATTTTGTCTCATCCGATTTCCCCCACGCCGCTTACGGGGCCCGGATCGCCAAGTTCGCCACGCCTGTCCTTTTCTTTCGCCAGAAACCCGCGGTTCGAGCACACACCCCGCCCCGCCCGCCTCCGCCCGATTTCTTGTCTTAGGGTAAGGAGGTATACTTACTTCCTCCCTGCCCTCCCCGACGCTTTAGTTCACCATAGCGGCTTCCGCCCGTGGTCTTATCAAGGCCGGTTCGGGGTCCGTAGCTCTTGGGTTCAGAGTTTGGCGTGAGGCCGCTTACCTTCCCGGCTTGTCCCTTCTGTTCCGGGAGCCTCCGGCACCGGGCAGGTAGGGGCAGAGCCTGCCTCCGCCGCCTCCCCGGCATCGCTTTTCCTCTCTGCTCTAGATCAGCCCTGGTTTGGCAAGTAGGCGGCCCCGGATCCTACCGACTTTAGCCTAGCCGAGCTGGTTGACTTCACACTGGGCACTGGTTCGAACCCCGCGCCCCCCTTTTTAATTTCTGTTTTTGGCTCAAGGGCCTTCGCAGAGAGAGATAAGGGCCGAGGCCCTTCTCTCAAAGACGCCGCTTAGCTGGTAGCAGTGCAGGTTTCAAGGAGACCCGGTTCAATCCCAGGTGGATTTCTCCCTTTAAAAACCCATTTTCACCCCCCGCCTCTATGAAAACCACCCCCTTCGCCCCTTCCCTGTGCATATTTTTTCCTTACCCCCACGCTTCCATTTCCAGCCTTGTCTCCTTTCGTTTAGGAAGTCCATGACATTTCCAAACTGAAATTGCCATATCGCTTAACTTCCATTTTAGGCAGGTTTTAACTTAATGCTTTTGTGTTGATTTTCTACGGTAATAACATATTATATATTTTTTTAGAAAAATCCCACCAACTCAGTGGTATTAGTTTCCATTTGGGCAAGTTTATGATCATGTATTATTGCATCATGTTTATGTGTTGTCTTTCTTGTGCATATTTATTTGACTTGTGCTATGAGGTAGTTTTGCACACGTGGTTTTTGTGCATCATGTGTTATGTAGTTTTTCTCACCCTTCTTGTTTTGCCCGCCATATCCAACCCGCATCCGCTTGTGAGTTTATATCGATTTCACCAAATCATCTCAACTTTCCGATGGCATGCTTGGTTTGCCAAGATGATGCCTAGTTTTTCATTTACCTTCCTGAGCTTAATAAGAAAGGATATTCTCATCTATCATGTCTTGTTGTTGCATCATGTTGATTGTGCATTGCACCGTGATTTATTGGGGTTCCTTGTTTGTGTTGTTGTTTTGGGTAGAGCCGGAGACGAGTACGTGAACGAGGAGCCGTTGAGAACGCTTTGAGGATCAAGCTTTCGACAACTCGAGAACATTGTGCAAGATGACCATACCTCGAAATCACTTCTATCTTTGCTATGCTAGTTGTCGCTTCTTTTGCTATGCCTATGCTCATGCCTACCACTTGCATATCATGCCACCCTTATTGCCATGTCGCCTTAACCATCCTTTTTCCTAGCAAACCGCTGATTGGTATGTTACCGTCCCAAGCCTCTTATAGCGTTAGTTGCGTGAAGATGAAGTTTGTTCCTTGTTGGAACATGGGGATGTTGTTCCTTATTGGAATATGTTTACTTGTTGGGGATATCACAATATATATATTCGCTATAATTAATACATCTATATACTTGGTAAAGGGTGGAAGGCCGCCTTATGCCCGTGTTTTGTTCCACTTTGCCACCCTAGTTTCCTATACCGTGTTATGTTCCTTGATTTTATGCCCTTAACCTAAGTGATTTATGGGACCCCTGACACCGCTGAATAAGATCCCCAAAGAAGGCCCAACTTTGGTTTTACCATTTGCCACCTAGTTTTTCCCCGGTTTTGAGCCCGAGGGTCATCTTTATTTTAATCCCCAATTCTCCTTCGAGTGCTGGCCCAACTGGCAGATCGGGCCACCTGGCAACTCGAGGGCTGGTTTTACTCGAGGTACCATCCGGTGCCCGAGAACGAATATGTGCAGCCCTATCGGGATTTGTCCAAGGGTGGCTTTGCTGGTCTTGTTTTATTGTTTCAGATGTCTTGTAGTCCGGATTCCAGATTGATCGGTCTTCCCGAGAAGGAATATCCTTCGACCGTGAGAGCTTATAATGGGTTGTTGGGACACCCCGCAGGTAATATCTTTCAAAGCCATGCCGTTATGAGGCAGATGGGAATTTGTTAATGTCCGCCAGAAAACCCAAAGTTGACATCAAATAAAAACACATCAATCGGTTAACTTGATGGTCTCTTCTTGAGTCCGGAAGTGAACACGGTGTTGGAGTTATGTCCGACGAAGTAGTTCAGATCACTTCTTGATCACTACTAGTTTCACGACCGTGTTTTCTTCTTCTCCCTTTTTTGTATGTAGCCACCATATATGCTAGGTGCTTGCTGCAGCTCCACTTTACTACTATGTCCTTCCTAAAGCTTAAATAGTCTTGATCTCGGGTGTGAGATTGTTGAGTCCCTGACTCAGAACTTCCAAAACAGTTGCAGGTTGATGAGGCCAAGGCAATTCCACCGAGCTCAAGGGAGTTCACGAGAACGTTCCATTATGTTCGCTTCCAATGATCGTGAGTGGTGCCCAGCTGGGACGATTCGGGATCCGTGTTAGCAGTGTATCTTCTTTATTTTGGTTCCGGAGTCGACCTTGAGTGTACTCTAATGATGTATGTTTAATTATGTATGTGAAGTGGCGATCGTAGCCAACTATGTATCTTTCCCTTAATATTACATGGGTTGTGTGAAGATTACCTCACTTGACATTGCTTTCAATGCGTTTTCTAAGTCGTGGCCTCGCACGGGAGATATAGCCGATCGGGCGATTGGTGGCAGAGCCAACCGCGGGAAGGGGGGGGCCAGGCGCCGGGAAGAGGAGGTCGGGCGGGGGTCTCGCCCCCCAGAGTTCCTCCCCCATGGAGGGCCATGTTGGGATGATCCTTAGTTCTTCGTCAGCGCGGATGCCCCGGTCATTGTCCCGACTCCATTCGAGCGAGATGGAGCTGGATCCCGGAGTCATTGCCACATGAGGGGTGTTGGATCAGCGGTACACGAGTTCGCCCGACTTCCCAACCCTCACGTGATGTATCTTTGTCGAGGATGGAAGACGTTGTTTCATATCCACCGCACGGTGGGGCTCACCTTCATTTCGCGATGGAGGGCGGCCCCTCCCAAGGTCTTCGGGTGCTTTGGGACTGGCAAGGTGCTGGGAGGTTTTTCCGAAGTAAGACTCCTCCTCGAGCGGGAGGGCGAGGAGGACAGCGGATACGAGGGGTAAGCGGCAGATGACGGGGATTAGGTGTGGGCGCCCCGGCACCGGCGATCCCATCATCCGTGGCCGGCTCGAACTTTGTCTTGGGCGGGGTGTTGGGAGGCTGCGGAAGAGGAAGAGGGCGGGGGCAAGGCCCCAAATCGAGTAGGGGCACCACGCCTTGACGCCATCTTCGAGTCGCTCACCCCATCACCATCCAGCCTTCGGACGGCCACCAGATGTTGTCTTGGTGCCTCCTACCACCAGAGCTTGCCTAGGGCTTTCTGCTTTTCCCCGACCTGCCTCCCGAGGAGAGGGACAAGAAAGGGCGGGCACCTTATTTTTTTAGTTTGTAAGTTTGGGCCTTAGCTGAATTTAAAACTTGTAATCCCATCATTCATGTTTTCATTCCCCATCTGTACCGAGTGGAATGTTTTAATGAAAAAGGATGCTTGCGGGTCATTCGCTTAGGGAAACCCACACAAGGAGTAAGTCCTTGATATCCTTAAGATAAACATTTTTGCTGCAACAGGCCCCGCTGCCTTCCCACTTCGCCGACCTTTCTCGCTTTTTGGAGGAAGGGATGAGGTGGTTCAGCCCTCGCTTCATCCTTTTGCGCCCGGACAACACAAACCCTGCCCTGTGAACGAGCCCTAGGGCCTAGAGTTTTAGGGAGCACGGTAGCTTTGGGAAAAAACGAGGTTTCAATACCTCACCCATAAGAGAATGCATGATGAGGGATCATATCGAACCCGGGAATCGCCATCAAAATGACCTATTCAACCTAGGCTAGCTCTAAAATGACCTATACTTAGCATTTTTCCTCCAAAATGACTTAATATGCTTAGCTAGCTCAAAATTACATAATAAGCTTAATTAGCTCCAAAATGACCTATTTAACCTAGGATCGCCTAAATGACCTATACTTAGCATTTTTTCCTCCAAAATGACTTAATATGCTTAGCTAGCTTCAAAATGACCTATACTTAGAATCTTTTCCTCCAAAATTAGTTAATATGTTAACTAGCTCTAAAATGACATAATATGCTTAAGAAATGACATAGTTTAGCTCCTAAATGACTTCACATGCTTAGCTAGCTCCAAAATGACATAAAAGCTTAATTAGCTCCAAAATGACATATTTAACCTAGGATAGCTCTAAATGACCTATACTTAGCATTTTTCCTCCAAAATGACTTAATATGCTGCTAGCATAAAATGACCTATTTAACCTAGGATAGCTCTAAAATGACCTATACTTAGCATCTTTTCCTCAAAAAGACTTAATATGCTTAGCTAGCTCTAAAATGATATAGTATGCTTAAGAAATGACATATTTTAGTTCCTAAATGACTTATATGCTTAGCTAGCTCCAAATGACATAATAACCTTACTTAGCTTCAAATGACCTATTCAACCTAGGCTAGCTCTAAATGATATACTTACCATTTTTTCCTCCAAAATGACTTAATAGGCTTAGCTAGCTCAAAATTACATAATAAGCTTAATTAGCTCCAAAATGACCTATTTAACCTAGGATCGCTTCTAAATGACCTATACTTAGCATTTTTTCCTCCAAAATGACTTAATATGCTTAGCTAGCTTCAAATGACATATACTTAGAATCTTTTCTCCAAAATTAGTTAATATGCTTAACTAGCTCTAAAATGACATAATATGCTTAAGAAATGACATATTTTAGCTCCTAAATGACTTCACATGCTTAGCTAGCTCCAAATGACATATTTAACCTAGGATAGCTTAAATGACCTATACTTAGCATTTTTCCTCCAAAATGACTTAATATGCTTAGCTAGCATAAAATGACATATTTAACCTAGGATAGCTCTAAATGACCTATACTTAGCATCTTTTCCTCAAAAAGACTTAATATGCTTAGCTAGCTCTAAAATGATATAGTATGCTTAAGAAATGACATATTTTAGGTCCTAAATGACTTCATATGCTTAGCTAGCTCCAAAATGACATAATAACCTTTACTTAGCTTGAAAATGACCTATTCAACCTAGGCTACCTCTAAATGACCTATACTTAGCATTTTTTCCTCCAAAATGACTTAATATGCTTAGCTAGCTCAAAATTACATAATAAGCTTAATTAGCTCCAAATGACCTATTTAACCTAGGACAGCTCAAATGACCTATGCTTAGCATTTTTCCTTCAAATGACTTAATATGCTTAGCTAGCTTAAAATGACCTATTTAACCTAGGATAGCTCTAAATGACCTATACTTAGCATCTTTTCCTCCAAAATTTAATATGCTTAGCTAACTCTAAATGACATAATATGCTTAAGAAATGACATATTTTAGCTCCTAAATGACTTCACATGCTTAGCTAGCTCCAAAATGACATAATAAACTTACTTAATTAGCTCTAGAATGACCTTAGCATGTTTTACACCAAAATGACTTAGTATGCTTAGCTAGCTAAAAATGACATAATAACCATACTTAGCTCCAAAATGACCTATTTTACGATATGTTATATCATAATAATCTTCACATTTTAGTTGCATCATAATAATCTTCTTCTTTAGTCTTCTTCTAACTTTTTCTTTCCCATTTTTGATTTGCTTAAGATCACAAGCTTGGGTTCATGGAGTGCTTGTATTTATTTTGTTTTATTGTGAAACTTGCTACCTATGGATGAAACTGTAATATTGATGAAACTATGTACATGTACGATGAAACTTCTACCTGGTAACATGTGTTGGATACATATGTGTTCATGACTATTGGTAATATGTTTCATGACTATTGGTAATATGTGTTGAATATGCTATATTGGTCATATAAATATATTTGTGTTTGAGTTCTGTGAAAATGAATTGATATAAGAAAAACAAAATTAAATGGGAATATAGTCACTTTGTTACGGAGATGGCAAAGAGCTTTGCCATCACCGCGTACGCCAAAGCATTCAGCCTTTGTTATCGAGGTTTTACATCCGGATGGCAAAGAGTTTCAGACCTTTGCCATCCGGCCGGATGTCAAAGATTCGCCTTGCCATCCCCGCACATGGCAAAGAGTCAGCCTTTGCCATCCCGGCAAACAAAAGAGCTCAAGTTTTTGATCTGGCACAAAAGAGCCCATTTTGCCATCCGCCAAAGGAAAATTGTGTTAACCTCAACGGAGTTAACCTCTGAGGCTTTCCATTCCACAGATGGCAAAGACGTTTTCCATCACCAAAAGATGGGTTAGTTTTGCCATCACCAACAGATGGCAAAGAAGCCTTTACCGCGTGGTTTCATTTAAGCTTGTTATCCACGCGATGGCAAAGCTTTCTTTGCCAAATTTTTGCCATCGCCATGGCGATGGCAAAGTGCCGATTCCAGAGGGATGAAGAACTGACAAGTAGCCCCGCAACTCGGGTTTGCCATGGTGAATTTTGATTGCAGCCCCGGAAACGATTTGTCGGGTCTAGATGCGGCCGTCCTCTTTCTTTTTTCCCTCAAGTGATCCCAAGGATATCCGTGAGTCCCGGAACCAAAGAAGACAAAAGAAAGGCAAAGAGACGACACTACCTCTAAGCTAGGGGTTAGTTTCGCAAGCACTATCAACCCTAACCAAGGATTTAGACTCGCCTAGCATGCATGTATAACTTAGGGCCCCTTCATTTATTTAAGCTTAGGTCTCTACCGCTTTGCAAAGGGTTACATGCATCATCGGCAATGCTTGTACAAAAGGTGGCTTCGGGGCCGGGTACCACGGAAAACTTAAAGATGCTCAATGTTCCGGAGTTACCACCAAAGATTTCGGTCTCCAGGGACCCGCGGCCGGTGACTCAGAACCCGAAAGAGCCTTCCCACTTTGGCCAACTTGTTTGAATTCTTGGCCGATTGAACGCCCAAGGACAAGGTCGCCTTTCAAGGCCCACAACCTTGGGTTATGGTAGCGGCAAGGTTGTTGGTTGGGTTTTTCGCCGCTCAAGACGATCTTTCAAGGAGCATTGCGCCATCTTGCCGCAGTTGCTCTTGCTCGCTCATTAAAGCGAGCACCGAGGTGACCCGATATGAGTTCGGGAGATCTCGCCCCGATACCGAAGGTTCGCCGGTCGACGGCGCCGCCCCGACGACCAAAGAACCACCAAACTCATCAATCCAGGTTTTCCACTCTTGTGCAGCCGCCAAAGGTCTTGGTCCTTAATCCTCGCAGCACTTCAACATTTGCCCTCCGCTTGACCATTGCTTCAAGGGTGAGCAGCGGAAGGAAAGACTTTGGCCGAGGTCTTGGGTATATTGATGAAGGTGCGGTTGAACTGTGTGCCTTGTCGGTGATAACCCTTTGGTACGCCAAAACGGCACACTAGTCCTTGAAGAACTTGACCGACTGAGTTGACCTTCCTCACCGCCTCCACCTCCGCCCACTTTGTGAACTTGTCGATTCACGCAAAGATTTCAAAGCCCCGACAGCCGGGGAAAGGGCCCAAGATGTCGAGCCCCCTGACCGAGAAGGGCCGGAGAGAGGAATGGTTTGAAGGGCTTGAGCGGGGATGAAGCTTTTGAATGGAACCACACGCCACACCGTGACTAGGTTCGCACCCAGGGGCCGGGCCTTGCCGAATGCCTTGCGGAGGGCCTTGACCCAATGTGGGATCCACATTGCCTTGTATCTCCGCCAACAGCTCCAAATTCTTCCTCGAGGGATACACTTCAATTTCACAGCTCGCTTTTCTTTCAGGGACGATTTAACTGGTACATGGTAGAGCAACGGGCTACCCCGCTTCTTCCCGCTTCCTCGTAGTTCCCCGCTTGGAGGAAACAATGTTTGCCCACCGGAGCCCGGGCTCGACGGCAGGACTAAAGGCATTTCTTATAGGAGCGGCTGTCTCGACGGTAAGAGCTTGACGCCCCCGAGCCAGCCGCTCGGGGGGCTGAGTATCCCGGAAATCCTTGCCGGGGCCCGGGAGCTCGGGAAAGTACTTGTCGGGCCCCTTTCTCCTTCTTATTCTCGCTCTGATGGATCAAAGATGGCGAGAGTAAAAAAGGTACCTTCCACGGTGTTGAGGGCAGCGGCTTTGACAGTTCGGCGATATCGTTTCCGCCGGGAACGGTTCACTGATACCGCAAACGCCTTCCAGTTCCCACTTCATTGACGAGGCCTTCCCAATGGGCTCGTAATCCTTGTTGACTTGTTGATGACAAGTCGAGTCCCCCGACGATGAGTTTTTGATTCCGAGGTCAGCCGCGATCCTAAGACCGCAACCAGCCCTTCAGATTGCAGATTGTTTGTTGACACCTCCGTAAGTGCATCCGATCACGATTGAGGTGCTCTCCGTAGGCGCGACGAAAAAGACGCCAGCCCCGCGCTTTGTAAGGAGAAAGCTCCATCAAAGTACATGATCCAATCACAACTTGCCTCCTTGCCGGGGAGAGGCTCTGGGCTTTTCGTCAGCCTATGGTCCATTCTGCAATGAACCCACTAGGACTCGCTCAATCGTCAAGACTTTCAAACTTGAGGCCAAAGTGACAGCTCCAATGCCCATTCCAACCTTTTCCATCCGGATTTGCAATATCCGCGAGGGAAGCGAGTGACGGGTGATCTCGGTTCAAGTAGTGCAGCTTGCTCGAGGCATAAGAAGGTCAAGAGCAGTTTCGACGCCGAGTACTTTGATCTAGCCCCCGCAGAGGGAACTAACAAAGTAGACCGTGGTCTGATCATTTTTTCTTCGGCACTCCAACCGGCTGTGTCGCCCCGATTGGTGGTGTCTTCCGCTGCCATCTCCTCGTTTTCTCTCTCGCACCATAGGGGCCGATTTTCGGTCCGTTGTGTTTATAGCAGCAACCTCAGGGCCTAGGCGCAACTAGTATTGTCCGAAGAGAGGTATCTTCAAACCTTGCAATGTGCTTGCTTGCCCATCCATTCCCCTTTTTCGGATCTTGAAAAGGGAAATTTTCTTGAAATGAACTCGCCCAGGGCGACACAACCAGCTAGCCAACGACATCCTTGATTCACTTGGTGCTTAATCTGCTTATAGCTTTGATTTTGTCCGGATTGGCCTCTATCCCACGCAGACACCAAGAACCCCAGAAGCTTGCGGACGGGATGCCAAAGACGACTTCGTGGTTCACTTGAGATTGATTCCAGGTTTGGTTTTTAAATCTGGTATGAGGGTTGCCCTGTCCTTGGTTTTGACCACTATGTCATCCATATAAGCTTCCATATTTCTATGGAGCCGGGTTAAAACCAACTGGACCGCCTTTGCAAATGTCAACTGCACTTTCAACCCGATAGGCATCCCAAGAAAAAAGACATACCACATGGGTGATGAATGCTGTTTTCTTCGCCTTCCCTTGTCATGAAGATCCGTGGTAGCCGGAGTAGGCGCCGAGGAATGACAACAGATCACACCCAGCCATGGAGTCAAAATCTAATCAACGGGCAACGGAAGGGGCTTTAGGGCAAGCCTTTATTGATATCTGTAATCAAAACAGCTCCACTTCCCATTTGCCTTGGCGCACCAATCAATTGGCCAACCACGTTGGATGGAGCACCTCTTACCAAACCCGCTGCTTCCGTCCGGATTCTTCTGGATGAACTCTTGTCATCCCAAAGCTTGCTTTCCGACCTTCCTTGCGGGGCCGCATGAGGGCAGACAGCAAGGTTGTGCTCAATCACCCCCGAACACCGGGTTGGAAGCTTGCCATGCAAACACATCGACATTTGCCCGCAGGAAGGTGACGGGGCTTCCTATTTGTCCCAAGGGTGGAGCTTATGGTAAAGCTCCTCCCGGTTGCCTCATTGACGGAAACCTTCTTGGTTCCCCGTGGTACGCCCGGCTTCTGCCGGTGGAGCTCTGCACGCCTCAACCCGCCACACCCAAGAGGTGCGCTTTAAGGGGGTGTCCGAGGTCTCACCGGTCTTCTTTTCTTATTCCCTCCCGGGTCCCAAAGGGGAGCAAGTGCCCTAGTGGCGGCAGCCACCGCAAATTTGTGGTATAGTTGGTGGCAAATCAGCGATCTTTCTTATCGGAGGGGATGGTGATGATCGCCAGGTCCGCATCTTCAAATGAGGTGACCCGCCATGAACTTCAAGGGGCCAAGGATCCCGCTAGGGCGGGATCTGGCAATCGAACACCATCCTCTCCGCCCCGGGTTCGGTCGCCAAAAGTCACGGCAGCATGACCTTTCCTTGGGTTTTTCCCGGTTGACCTCAAACGGACCGCCTTCTTCGAGGTTCCATCGAATCCACAATTTCAAGTAGGGAAGTTCAGACGCCCCGCCATCGACTAGCATCTTCCACCTTGAGGTTTGGTATTGTTGGTGAAACCAACAATGGGCACCACCGCAGAGGGGCTTGGGGTCCCGGTCAAAATGATAGGTGTGCGACCATTCAGCCTTTTGGCATCAAACAACGGCTCCCCTGAATCTCGCGCCATAGTTTGCCGGGTGAGAAGTATGGAGGGGTGCCGCTGACGCATTGGCATCTCGAGCAAACTTTGTCGCGGATTCGGCCCCTCTTCGTGATCGCCCCTTTGGTTTTCTTTTCCCGCGGCCTCTCCTGCTTATCTCGCCGACGGCCGCCGGGTCACATTTGCCGGACCTCAAAGACCGCTCGGCCCTTCCTTGTCCCCCTCATATCGCCCTTCGCTTTCAACGAGGAGCTCAACCGGGCAGTCCCGAGAGCATGGCCTTTGGTGCGGGGATCTAAAGACGCTGTCGGAGTTTCGATTTGAGCCCCGGGCGCAGCAAATCCGCAACCTCCTTGCCGGGTAATCCCTTTTGGTTTTTGGTGGAGCCCGGGCTATCAATCCTCCGGCAAGCACGGCTTTTTCCATTGCGCTCCTGTGGCGCCGCCTTTCTTTTGGGGCGGCAATATCCTCGCCCGAGGAGTCGGTTTCACCCGCATCTTCGCCGGGTACTTCCTTCCTCTTCATCCAGCACATTTGTCGAAGAACATAGAGTTCTCACTCTTCACCTAGTTCATCGCCACTTTTCGCGATCTTGAATTACTCACGCTCGATGGAACGCTACCGATGATGGGGCGGGTGAACATCAGGATATTGTAGTGTACCCGCTGAACCTTCAGATATACTTGCAGAGACTCCCCCCTTCCGAATGACGCAGGTCGCTTGTTTGGCCAGGGCGGGGCCTCCAAGGGCGCCATTAACCATGGCAAAACCACCGAGGAAATAGAGTCACCGCAAGTGCATCGACTATGACATGGGTGGGTTTAAGATCCAAGTAATTCCAGCACCTTATCGCCCTGGCTCGCAGCTTGCATCGCGATGGTGTAGACGATGAGGAACTCGGAGGGGGTCTTGCCACGCATTTTCACCCACGCGGTTTGAAGGGCGGGGGCCATCGAATCCGCCAGCTCACGGGTAAAGCCGACAATACCGAAGGTACCTGGGCCCCGGGCTCGGTGGCTCACAGCCCGCCCCTTCGATTGGGGCGCCACCGGGCGCCGATAGTGGTTCGAGCGTTCATGTTCCCTCAAGAACTTGGCGCTGGTCACAAAGGCCCGCAGGTCACGATGCTAGGAGATCTTGTCGCCGTAACGTCGGGCTCGCCCGCGTACCGGGCGAGGAGGAGGCGGGACCGGTTGCGACGCCCGTTCCCCCGCCACGGGCGGACTCGCCGGAAGGCGACCCGGGCTCCACCGACTCGTTTGTTTTGTTCCACCGCAACAAGGCTTGATGGGTTCATTCCTGAGTTTCCCGTGGAGGGAAACGAGGAGCAACCCGCCGGGGCTTTTTGCGGTCGCCAAAAACCTGCACGGATCGCAACGCCGATTATGACCATGTCGGGATTCTTGACGCCCCCGCGGCATGCCATCTTCACCAAACCAACAGCGGGCAGGTTTCAAATCCCGGAATGGCGCCGGGTTTTTCCCGGGCGCCCGGGGTCCCGGGTGATTACGCGCTGGTCGCCGCCGCTGGAGGAGCGCGCCGCGCCGGGCGGGGAGTTTGGGCCTCCCCTTTGGACGGGTGGAGCGATCTTGAAGGTTCCGCCACCGCGAGGGCCTGGCCCGCCTTTTGATTTGGCGGCGGCCCGTTATTAGGCGACGAAATCGCCGCCCCAAACTTCGCCATCGACGGTGTTGGGTTCCAGCGGCACCCCGGGTCCTTTAGCGATCGTCCGCTGCTCGCCCGCCGGACGGATGTCCGCTTCGACGGGCCAACCGCCACCGCTATCTTCTTCGGGCGCCATGACGATGAAGAACGAACAACGCTAGAGGATTTCACAAATTGCCCCTACCGCACAAAGATGTCGGTGTAGGAACGACACCTATGGATAACAAGAACTTTACCTTGCCGGGCGGGTCGTGAGAAGAGCGGATCAAAAGAAGCACACGGTCCTTTATTCTGGTTTGGGCCCGAGGATGCGAAACCCACTCCGCTTTTGGTGGTTTGTTTATCCTGTTCTTGAACTAGCAATGGGGCGGAGGAGCTCCAAAGCAATCCTCCTGGTTTTGGGCCTCCTTTTATAGGGAAAGGGTTGCCACAAAGGCACAGTGAGGTGGAAAGGGCGGATGCAGTCATCCTCGATTACATGACAAGGCGCTTTAAATGCGCCTTGCTTAGGGTGTCCTTGCTTTGCGGGACGGGAGCCCTGCCTCGCCGGCCCCCCTCTCATGTTGACACGCCCGGCTGCGTTCAATTTGTAGGTAGGATGCACGAGGTGGCGCAATGCCGGGTCTCCACGAAGATCCGCTTGCCGCCACGCAGTGCCTCGCCCAACGGTTGGGTCGGTAGTGCATGCAATGGCGGTGAAGGTTTGATTGGCGGGGTTGATGGTGGCCCTACGGGGTGTCCTTGGCAAGGGCTCGCCAGGCTCCCGCAAGGGTCTTGCCATGGCGCCGCTGTCATCCCCCGCAAGGCTCTTGCCGGGCCTTTGGTCCCCTTGGCCGATCCCGCCAAGGGTCGCCATCTTCTAGTGTGTATCATCTTGAATGTCTTCCAAAGATCTCATACCACGGGAATGTTCCTAATCCGCCCCATGGGGGCATGGGTGACTCGCTCCGAGGCGGATTTAGCTGCCCGGCAAGGGTCTTGCCGGTTTGTTAAAAGGCCTCCCGCAAGGGTCTTGCCGGGAGTCCGCTTCCCCCCTTACTTTTGTGGTCTTGGTCTTGGCTGTCGCTCCTCCGAGCTGCCTTACCTTGGCTCACCCCCTTGCCTTGCTTAGTGTGGTGGTGCCCGGCCGACGCCCGAATTTATAGGGTACAAAAAGTCCCCTTTGTACACTAACATGCGGCGTGGTCAAGTGGGGGCCCAGGTGGCCCACCATCATGCTCAAGACCTCGGGGGCCAGATTGGGGGAAAGAACCTTCCTCGAGAGCCCCGTAGGTTCACGAAGGCGGAGAGATCAAGGCAGGTACATCCGAGGGTGCCCCTGACGAGCCATGACGACGAGATCGGGGCGCCAAGGGCGCCGCCCGGCAAAGGTCCCCTTCCCTTTGGTGCAAGGGAGGCAAGGCCCCAAGACATCATGCAAAGGTTACCCCGTGCAACAAGACCAAGACCAGCAGAGCGCAGGACGGAGGTCATCGGGAGCCCGGATGGCGCCACCTTCGAGTCTTTGTCACCAAGACCAACTTTATTCAGATAAGTACCAGATGTTCCCTTCAAATGGTAATTGTTGGGCCTTCCCGCCATTATTTGGGAAGAGGCCCGGCCTCCTCTATAAATAGGACTAGCCACCAAGAGGGGGGGCCAAGATAGGTCGAACCACCGGAGAGGAGAGAGAGAAGCGATCGACTCACCCAAAGCCCAACGACTACCAAGAACAGCCTCCGGAGGCTGTTCTTCCTTTGTACTGCTCATCATCATCCCCGAGGCACTATCACGCCACAAACTAGAGTAGGGTATTACACCACAATGGTGGCCCAACTAGTATAAACCTCGTGTCCCTTGTGTGTTCATCTTCCTAGTTTAGATCCCTTGATAACCATTGACGGTGAGCTGGTAGGAAAGATTGCCAAACCCCAGGTTCGAACCTCAAGGGTCCTGGAACCCAAAACCGCATTTGGCGCTGTAGGTGCGCCAAATCCTTCCTCCGCCGATTGCCGCCTCGTGCTCGATGCCACCCCAGCCGACGCCGACCGGGCCGCGGGCCTGCCCACCTTGGTTCACAGGGTGCGCCAACGCAAATTAAAATTTTCCAGGTAACATCCAGAACATGCTACGGAGATGAATCAGTTAGTTACCACTAGACGCCGCGTGCGGCAAGGGAAGAAGAGGGAAGCGTCTGCGGATCGCCCTCCTCGCCGATCTCCCTTGAACAGCCGGGCCGTCTGTCCCACGCAAAGCCCGGAGGGCGCAAGTGCACCGCCTAACGGTACCGGGCAGGAGGAACATCATGTGGCGGACTGCTAGGTCGATCACACAATCAACGGCAGGGAGGTGCTATTCCAACACATGCAAACCCTAGTCGCAGGGGCGATCAACCGCATGAGGTGGCACCTCCACTTTTTATAGGGTCCGCCGCAGGCTCAACACTTGGGCCTTGCACGGACCCTAAATCCCAAAGTCTACTGCAGTTCCTAGTCCACTGGATCACATCCGACAGGTCCACGGTTTAAACCTCGAGGTTCCTTCCCTTGCCGATTAGGTTCAAGTCGGCTTGGTCAAGCTCGATCACCTCCACCCACGGTTGGTAGCGGCTCTCCAAGGCGTCAACCACCAAGGCAATGAAGCTGGTTAGGTAACCTGCAAACGGTCACACTTCTGCCTTTGCCACACGATATGTTGTCGGCCAAGAGACTTCATCCTTGTGCTAGCCCGATTTTCTCATTCCAAAGGATGCCCAATCCGATTATCTCATAATCCTTGTCGATGGCCATGCTGTACCTCCTCGGATCACACGAGGGCCCAAGTATATCTCTCCGACGGAGGGGCAATCCCATCTTGCTCGACCATGTCTCGCAGCATGGGACTGACAAACCCAAACCTACCTTTGTAACTACCTAACGGAGTAGCCTTGGTCGCCCAAAGCAAGTCTCACCATCCCAGTACATGTGTCACCGGTCTTAGGACATAGAACGATGTTGTACTAGAGACTCCAATGACATATCCTGTATCATATTTGGGTCCGACGACGGACTTTTTCGACTGGATTACCACGCCGAATCCACCAGACCTTTCCAAGTCCATATTATCCGTTAGTCAATGCTCCATGGCTAGTGAACCAAGCCATCGACGGTCATATGGTTTAGTCGGCGGCCCACACAGCCCGACTAGGGACCTTTAGGACAGTCATCATACAATGATAGTCCCACAAACAAGTCACATTTGCGATACACATCATTGATAATTTCCAAGGACTATCTTTATTCATAAACACATAGGAAATATCATCATACATGATTGCCTCTAGGGCATATCTCCAACAGCTCCCACTTGCACTAGAGTCAATCAAATGGACATCAAATGCCCATAGCTCTAACGGCCCCTCATGCTTGGGTTGTGGAAGGGCTTAGTCAACGGATTGCAAATTTGCATCCGTGAATCTTGCATAACTCTACATCACCATTCTTACGATCTTTCGACGTGATATTTCCATCTATGTGTCCACCTTTGGTGATTCCTGCCCTTGGCTTGTGCGATGGCACCAGAATTATCACAATAAAGGTCCAAGGTTTCACCGAGGGGGAAAATACCAAGATCATCCAGAAAATGCCGGATCCAAACACCTTCCTTTGCAGCTTCACGGAATGTATTCGGTTCTGGTAGAATCGCCCGTATCCGCTTGGAACTCATCCAAAGGAATCGCTCCCCATTCGACGCATACCAATCCGGATGATCGACAATCATTTCGCCGGGAAACTAGCATCGGGAACCCCTCACGAGAGCTCTTCCTCACCTCCATAAACTAGGAACATCTCTTTAGTCCTTTCGTACTTCAAAATAGTCTTTACCCGCCCAAAGGACTCTCAGGGTTCCGGTATCTACTTGTTAGGCTTATTGCAAAGCAACATCAAGCCTTGTACATATCATGGATACATGATGGATCCGATTGCCGAGGCATACGGAATTACTCATCTTGCTTCCCATCGATGTCAAGGACTCAGTCTCGCTAGCCTTATACCATGTGAGAGGGCAAGAACCCCTTTTCGCTTTCACCATGTTGAACCGCTTCAACACTTTATCAATGTATGCTCGCTTAGGGAGCAGCCTCCTCGATCTATCTCTATAGATCTTAATGCCTAAAATATAGATGCCTCACCAAGGTCCTTCATCGAAAACTTCCATTCAATGATCCTTTGAAGTTTAACATCAAACATTTTTCGATCAAGAGTATGTTGTCCACATACAAGATCAAAAACATATCGGCTCCCACTTAACTTCTTGTATAAACAAGAGTCCTCTTCGCTTTTGATGAAACCGAGACAGTGACGACCTCATCAAAAGAATGTTCCAACTCCGAGATGTTTGCTTCAACCCATAAATGGATTTCTTGAGCTTGCATACCTTACAGTGCTAGTCGGATCGACAAAACCTCGGCTTATCATATACACCCCTCGTTAAATTTCCGTGAAGGAAAAGTTTGACATCCATCCCCATATCTCGAATCAAATATGCAGCTATAGCTAGTATGATCTCACCGATTTCAGCATCGCTACCGCCAGTGTCTCGCGTAGTCAATTCCTTGAACTTGTCCATAACCTTAGCATTGTAGCTTTGTGGATCTGAACATTTCCATCCACATCGGTTTTCTTCTTAAAGACCCATTTGCAACCAATGGGTTAGGGTTTGGGGATCAACCAAGTCCTGATTGATTCTCATCCATGGACTTTAACTGATCTCATGGCCTCCACCATGCCTCGAATTGGCTCACCATCGCCGATATGTCCGGCTTGCCGCTTAGCAAAATACATCACGACTCACCAATTCCTCCGACCTTCGTGGCCTTTCCCCCAAGTTCCTCGACGACCGTATGATCTCATCACCACCGAGCGCCCCCGAGTGGTCCTCGAATTTCTTCGAGTCAACCGCCCTCCCACGCCCCGATTGAGAAACTCTTTCAAGGAAAACCCCTGCTCGAGCAACAAACACTTTGTTCTTCCGGGAGAAGCTATATCCCAAGGTTTCGATATCCCATTAATATGCATTTATCCGACTTAGTGTAAGCTTGTCCGACATAAGTCGCTGACAAATGCTTCACAACCCCAAATCTTTAGAAAAGACAAACGATCTTCCGTCCACATCTCATGTGGTGTCTTGTCTACGGATTTTGATGGTACCCTATTATGTGAAAGCGAGTTTCTAGAGCGATCCCCAAAATGACAAGGGTAAATCCGTTTGTTATCATAGACCGGACCATGTCCAACAAGGTCCTATTCTCCATTCCGACACCCGCTTTCCGTATGCCTTTGAGGTGTGAGCTGAGGTATTATACTGACTTTTCAGATGATCATCAAACTCCTGCTCATGTACCCACCTCCACGATCGATCGCAGGTTTATAGTCTTGCCGAGCTGATTTTCAACCTCGCTCAATTTGAACTTTTCAAAAGTTCCCGATTGTGCCTCATCAAATAGATATATCCATATCTACTCAAGTCGCCGGTAAAAGTCATGAAGTACGATACCCCCCAGTTGTGCTCATTGACCACACACATCACTAGATAAGTCCAACAGTTTGGACGCCTCCCAACTCTTTGTAAAGGAGACTTAGTCATCTTGAGCAAGCATGATTCCATGTTCAACGACCCAAAGCGGACGGGTTAGAGCCCATCATCATGGAGCTTTTCATGCTTTCATATGTGTCCAAGCCGCAATGCCGTAAGTTGTCGGATTTATCTCATTAGGCTTATGCCTCTTGACATTCATGTTATAGACCGTTCCGTTCTAGATTCAATATAAATAGCCCATCAACAATGGGTGATAGCCGGAACATACCATTAAAAATATCAAACAACCATTGTAAATTGAATTCATAACCTTGACTCATCAAACATGAGGCAGAAATAATGTTCCACTAATGCAGGAATGTAATAACAATTATTCATTCCATAATGAACTGAAGGAAGTGGAGCTGCATCCGTCGACCTCCAACGCAGCAACCTTGCTTTTTGCCATGATGTCAATCTCCCTTGTGCCACACGCCTAGTTCTTACCAGCCCTCGACGAGTTGCAAATATGAACAACCATCCGTATCAAATACCCAAGAGCTACTAGGTATGTTAGCAAGTAAATGTCTATAACATATGCAACAAGTGTACCTTTCTTGAAGAAGCATTTCGCCTTCTTGCATGCTCCAAGCCACTTGCAGCTCTTCAGGACTGGTCCCTGCAGGATAGCAAAGGTCTTCGTTCGGTCCAGATTTCAGCGCAGGCAGAGGTTACCATCTCCGGCCCTTTGCCTTAGCCTTTTCTTGACCAACTCTTCTTGAACTTAGTATTTCTGCACCATCAACACTTGATGCGCTTTCTTAATATCCTGCTCGCCACCTTGAGCATCCCATGCAATTAGTGAGCTTCTTATCCATGCCATGCATATGATAGTTCGAGATGAACGCCCCATAGCGGGGAAGAGAACCCGAACGCATCGAGCCAGCTCATCCAGAGCGGAAGCCCAAACGATCCAAAGCTTGCACATACCCATCATCTTGATCACATGTGGGCTGGATCACCTTTTCAGCTTGCAATCCATCAAGGATCGCGGTTGACCTTTCGTCCTAGCTCGTTAAACATGCTCTGAGACTCTCGATCATATCGTAAGCCTCAACATTTTTGAAATGTTTGCAAATCGGCCCATACAAGCCAAAGACGCAACTAATCTTCGTGATTCATCAAGAGTTTCGTAGGCATTTTAGTGTGGCACTAGCATTATCGGAGGTTCCTCCGAAGTGGATCCCTAGAACATGTTCCTTTTATCATGCTTGAGAACATTCTCAAATTTCTATACCGTGGTAAAGTTTGTTCCATTCAGTTTATCCTTTCCGAATTGATTTCAATGCAAAGTTGGGTTGAGAGGTGGTGCCATTGATCTACAATGAAAATATGCAATCACAACAATGTGTTTATGTAGAGTAATTCAGCCTTTAAATACTCCCACAAGTAAATCCTCCGCAAACTCTCGGATTCAGATCCGACTAGCGATGCATTAGTGAGCTTTAGCATCATCGTAGCCAACATACCTATCCGTAAGCAACCTTGCTAATCATATTCTATACGATTTCGCCTTGGGAAGGTATCCACCCCTGCTCCCAACCTTCTTGCCACAAGGCCCAAAACCGCTTTTGATAGCCTTGTCAAGTTAACTGATGTGGTATGTCCGTGTCCCCAATTAACCCTTCGCTCAAGGACACCCAAAAGACCCAATTTTATGAGCCCACTACTAACGTTTTGAATGCGGTGCAACATCGGGATGGCAATTCTCTTGATATTCATGAGGATCATCCTACCATTCTAACATGCATAGAAAAAAGAAGCATAACAATCACAAATAAACATATATGTGAAATTGTATGGCTCCTTCATGGCGTTTCCGGTGGCTCCACATGACCATCTACTAACTCCATCTTGTTTGTCACGCCGACGCCAAGCCGCCAACCGATCTCTTTATCCAATCACTACAACTAGTAATAAATTTACATAGATTCAAAGTCACACGCAGGTCGTTATACAATATAATGACAACACTTGCCGCTTTCTTGCCAACCTCATAGTCTCTCCTACTTTGGAAGATCAGATTCGTGAGGCTCAACTTCTGGATGCCATGGTGAAGAAAGTGAAACGTGGTATCGACAAGGGCATTCCCAAGTACAAGTGCTTCCATGTTGATGACAAAGACACTCGTTCTTTGAGGACCGGATTGTGGTTCCTAAGGGTGATCTGAGAAAAGTCATTATGAACGAGGCTCACAATTCGCTTCTATCCATTCATCCCGAAGTACTAAGATGTACCATGACCTCAAGCAATATATTGGTGGACTCGAATGAAGCGAGAAATTGCTCAATTCGTGAATGAGTGTGATGTCCGCAGAAGAGTGAAAGGAACACCAAAGACCAGCTGGTCTCCTTCAACCTCTTGCTATTCCTGAATGGAAGTTTGATCATATTGAAATGGACTTCGTGACTGGCTTTCCAAAGTCCAAGCGTGGAAATGATGCTATCTTCGTTGTCATTGACAAGCTTACTAAAGTGGCTCATTTTCTTCCTATCAAAGAATCCATCTCAGCAGCTCAGCTTGGCGAGCTATACACCTCCGTGATTGTCTCTTTGCACGGCATTCCCAAGTGATCTCTTCTGCACTGCGGGCAGCATCTTTACCTCCAAGTTCGGGATTCTTTTCGAAGGCCATGGGCACCAACATTCGCTTTCAAAGACAGCTTTCCATCCTCAAACAAGTGGCCAAGTTGAGCGAGTAAATCAAATTCTTGAAGATATGCTCGTGGCTTGTGTCATTTCCTTCGTATGAAGTGGGAAGATTGTCTTCCATATGCCGAGTTCTCTTACAACAACAGCTTCCAAGCTTAGTTCGGCAAGGCCCCATTCGAAATTTCTATGGCGTAAAGTGCCGCATCTCTCAATTGGTCTCGAGACAGTGAACGCTAACTTTTGGCAATGACTTGATCACGTATGTAAGAAATGTGCCAAGTCATTCGTGAGAATTCAAAGCCGCCGCAATCGCGCCTTAAGAGCTATTATGATGATAAGCACCGTGATGTGACTTTTGAAATCGGAGACCATGTCTACCTCCGCTGCCTCTCCAATGAAAGGCACTCGCCGCTCGTATCAAAGGGAAGCTTGCCCCTAGATACGTGGGTCCTTTCAAGATCATTGGGAAAAGAGGCGATCCCGCCTATCAACTTGAGCTTCCATCCAACTTTGCAAACGCACGATGTGTTTCACGTGTCACAGCTTCGCAAGTGCTTCAAGACTCCTGAACGCACTATCAACTTCAAGAGATTGACCTTCAAGAAGATCTCTTATCATGAGCAACCCTGCTATTCTTGAAGAAACCGAGCGCAAGACTCGCAACAAGTCAATCAAATTCCTGAAAGTGAAGTGGTCACACCATTCAACCGAGAAGCTACCTGGGAGCGTGAGGAGCACCTCCGCTCGAGTATCCGGAGTTCTTTCAGTCCTAGATCTCGGACGAGATCCTCTTGTAGTGGTGGAGTGTTGTAACACCTGATGTAAACTTCCCCTTTTGGGCAATATATCATTTGGCCTCATCCAAGTCTTGTGGGTTTTTGTCATGCTTGGCTTCATGTTGTTTGGTTATGTTGGGTTTTTCTTTTCTTTGTTTTGCTCTTTTACCATATTGCATTTGTTCCTCTTGTCATCTTGCATTCCATTCTTATCATGTGGTTGTGGTGTTCTCCCACATGTCATGTTGTGGCATGTTTCATTCTCATCTTGCATTGCCATCTCCTCCTTCCCTCTACTTCTTTCCTTTTCAAGGGCTATAATTTCCTTTCTCAATTAATGTTCATCTTCTCCCTAAAATCTTGCTCTTTGCACTAAACCTCTCTCGCTGAAAATCTCCTCTTTGAAGTTGTTATGGTCAGGTTCAAATGGCACAAGTTTGAAATATTTCCAAACTTGCATTATTTTTCTACCTCTAAAATGTCCATTACAATTTATTTAAATTGGGGAAAATTCCAGGAGTGTGGGATATTTTCCTTTCTCTCAAAATCTTTTCTTTTCTTTCAGATTTTTTCTTTTCTTCCTTTGAATTTTAAAAGGAAAAGGAAAGGAGGCAGCAGCAGGGCAGCCCAAATGAGTCCCTTCCACTGGGCCCCGCCACCCGAGCCGCCTGGGCCCTCAGCCCGCAGAAGACGAGAGAGCGCCAGCCCAGACGCTTTCCTCTCCCCTGCTCACAAGACCCATCGCCGCCTACCCCTCGCTGATCCCGCCCACGTGACGCTGCTGCCCGCTCCGGCAGCGACTGACTGCATCTCACCCACCTTCCTCTCCTCTCGCCATCGCCATGGGGACCTCGAGCACGGGAGCGTGAGCTCGCCTGCCGCCTAGCCCCCTTCTTATCCCTCTCCGCTTGCCGAACCCTAGGGTTTCTCCTCCTCTCGCCGCCGCCAGTAAGAAACCACCCTGCCGCCGCCTCGCCTGGCCCCGAAGATCCGAGCGCGCCTGTCGCCGGGCGTTTCTCCGCCACCCCAACTCGCGTCTGTGGTTCTACTTCGTCCTCATCGCCGACTTCGCCCACGACGCCGCTTCACGGGGCCCGGATCGCCAAGTTCGCCGACGCCTGTTCCTCGTCTTCTTCTCGCCAGAAACCCGGCGGTTCAGAGCACGACACCTCCGCCAGCCCGCCTCCGCCGCCGATTTCTTGTCTTAGGGTAAGGAGGTATACTTACTTCCTCCCTGCTCCTCCCCGACGCTGCTAGTTCACCATAGCGCAGCTTCCGCCCGTGGTCTTATCAAGGCCAGGTGTCCGGCGTGTCCGTAGCTCTTGGGTTCAGCGTAGTTTGGCGCTGTAGTTGCTGCTGCCACCTTCTCGGCTTGTCCCTTCTGTTCCTGTGGAGCCTCTCGTATGCACTCTGCAGGTACGAGGGCGCAGAGCCTCGCCTCCGCCTGCCTCGCCGGGCATCGCTGGTGTTCCTCTCTCGCTCTAGATCAGCCTGGGTTTGGTCAAGTAGGCTGCCCCGGATCCTACCGACTTCTAGCCTAGCCGAGCTGGTTGACCTCTGCTCATCACATGCGACTGGTTCGAACCTCAGCGCGCCCCCCTTTTTAATTTCTGTTTTTGCGCTCACCAGCGCGCCTCCTCCGCAGCAGAGCAGAGATAAGGGCCGAGGCCCTTCTCTCGCTCACCGACGCCGCTTAGCTCAGTGGTAGCAGTGCAGGTTTCAACGGAGACCTGGTTCAATCCCGAGGCTGGATTTCTCCCTTTTAAAACCCATTTTCACCCCCGCCTCTATGACAAGGGGCCACCCCTGTCAGCCTCTCAGCGCCTTCCCTGTGCATATTTTTTCCTTACCCCCACGCTTCCATTTCCAGCCTTGTCTCCTTTCTGTTTTAGGCAAGTCCACTCGACATTTCCAAATCTGAAATTGCCATATCGCTTAACTTCCATTTTAGGCAGGTTTTAACTTAATGCTTTTGTGTTGATTTCTCTACGGTAACCCTAACATATTATATATGTTTTTGGGGTAGAAAAATCCCACCAACTCAGTGGTGGCATTAGTTTCTGCATTTGGGCAAGTTTATGATCATGTATTATTGCATCATGTTTATGTGTTGTCTTTCTTGTGCATATTTATTTGACTTGTGCTATGAGGTAGTTTTGCACACGTGCATGGTTTTTGTGCATCATGCTGTTATGTAGTTTTTCTCACCCTTCTTGTTTTGCCCGCCATATCCAACCTGCATCCGCTTTCCGTGAGTTTATATCGATTTCTACCGAAATCATCTCAACTTTCCGATGGCATGCTTGGTTTGCCAAGATGATGCCTAGTTTTTCATTTACCTTCCGGAGCGCACATAAGCAGTGCATATCTCATCATGCGTATCATGTCTTGTTGTTGCATCATGTTGATTGTGCATTGCACCGTGATTTACTGTGGTTCCTTGTTTGTGTTGTTGTTTTGGGTAGAGCCGGGAGACGAGTACGTGAACGAGGAGCCTGTTGAGAACGCTTTCGAGGATCAAGCTTTCGACAACTCTGAGAACATTGCAGGCAAGATGACCATACCCTCGAAATCACTTCTATCTTTGCTATGCTAGTTGCTCGCTCTTTTGCTATGCCTATGCTGCGATGCCTACCACTTGCTATATCATGCCACCCTTATTGCCATGTCAGCCCCTAACCATCCTTTTTCCTAGCAAACCGCTGATTGGCTATGTTACCGCTCACCAGCCCTCTTATAGCTGTTAGTTGCAGTGAAGATGAAGTTTGTTCCTTGTTGGAACATGGGGATGTTGTTCCTTATTGGAATATGTTTACTTGTTGGGGATATCACAATATATATATATCTGCTATAATTAATACATCTATATACTTGGTAAAGGGTGGAAGGCTCGGCCTTATGCCCGGTGTTTTGTTCCACTCTTGCCACCCTAGTTTCCGCCATACCGTGTTATGTTCCTTGATTTTATGCTCCTTACACGGTTAAGTGATTTATGGGACCCCTTGACAGCTCGCTGAATAAGACTCGCCCAAAGAAGGCCCAACTTTGGTTTTACCATTTGCCACCTAAGCCTTTTTCCCCTGGTTTTCGCGAGCCCGAGGGTCATCTTTATTTTAACCCCCCGACCAGTGCTCCTTCGAGTGCTGGCCCGAACTGGCAGATCAAGGGCCACCTCGGGCAACTCGAGGGCTGGTTTTACTCGTAGGGCTGACCTATCCGGTGCCCCGAGAACGAGATATGTGCAGCTCCTATCGGGATTTGTCGGCATACCGGGTGGCTTTGCTGGTCTTGTTTTATTGCTGTCGAGATGTCTTGTAGTCCGGATTCCGAGATTGATCGGTCTTCCCAGAGAAGGAATATCCTTCGCTGACCGTGAGAGCTTATAATGGGTTGTTGGGACACCCCGCAGGTAATATCTTTCAAAGCCATGCTCATGTTATGAGGCAGATGGGAATTTGTTAATGTCCGTTGTAGAAAACCCAAAGTTGACATCAAATAAAATACACATCAATCAAGGTGTAACTGTGATGGTCTCTTCTCATGGAGTCCGGAAGTGAACACGGTGTTGGAGTTATGTCCGACGAAGTAGTTCAGATCACTTCTTGATCACTACTAGTTTCACGACCGTGTTTTGCTTCTCTTCTCGCTTCTCTTTATGCTATGTAGCCACCATATATGCTAGGTGCTTGCTGCAGCTCCACTTTACTACTATGTCCTTCCTAAAGCTTAAATAGTCTTGATCTCGCTGGTGTGAGATTGCTGAGTCCCCGTGACTCATGATACTTCCAAAACAGTTGCAGGTTCCGATGAGGCCAAGTGCATTTATCTCCACCGAGCTCAAGTGGGAGTTCGACGAGGAACGTGGTCGCACTATGTGTCGCTTCCAGATGATCGTGAGTGGTGCCCAGCTTGGGACGATTCGGGATCTGTGTTAGCAGTTGGGGTATCTTCTTTATTTTGGTTCCAGAGTCGACCTTGAGTGTACTCTAATGATGTATGTTTAATTATGTACTGTGAAGTGGCGATCGTAAGCCAACTATGTATCTTTCCCTTAACTATTACATGGGTTGTGTGAAGATTACCTCACTTATGACATTGCTTTCAATGCGTTATGTTCTAAGTCGTGGCTCTCGACACGGGAGATATAGCCGATCGGGCGTTATATGTGGTGGCAGAGCCAACCGCGAGGAAGGGGTAGGGGCGAGGCCGAGGCGCCGGGAAGAGGAGGTCGGGCGGCGTGCCGGGTCTCGCCCCGCCTCAGAGTTCCTCCCCCATGGAGGGCCATGTTGGGATGATCCATGCAGTTCTTCGTCAGTTGCCGGATGCCTGCTGTCAGCTGCCTCTCCGACTCCATTCATGAGCGAGATGGAGCTGGATCCGCCGGAGTCATTGCGGCTACACATGAGGGGCTGTTGGATCAGCGGTACACGAGTTCGCGTCGACTTCCCAACCCCTCACGTGATGTATCTTTGTCGAGGATGGAAGACGTTTGCTCATATCCACCGCTTGACGGTGGGGCTCACCCTTCATTTCAAGCTGATGGAGGGCGGCCTCCTCTCCGTCAAGGTCTTCGGGTGCTTTGGGACTCGGGCAAGGTGCTGCGTGGAGAGCTCTTCTGATAGCGAAGACTCCTCCTCGAGCGGGAGTGGCGAGGAGGACAGCGGCAGTGATTTACGAGGGTAGCAGCGGCAGGATGACGGGTCCGATTAGGTGTCGGGCGCCGCCCCGGCGGCACCGGCGATCCCATCATCCGTGTCGCCGCTTCTCGAACTTCGGGTCGCCTCTTGGGCGGCTGGTGTTGGGAGGCTGCGGAAGAGGAAGAGGGCGGGCGGCAAGGCCGTCAAATCGGAGTACGCGGGCACCGACGCCTTCGACGCCTCATCTTCGAGCTCTGCTTCCAGCGCCGCCATCACCATCCAGCCTTCGGACGGCCACCGAGATGTTGTCTTGGTGCCTCCTACCACCCGTAGCTTGCCTAGGCGCTTCGTTTGCCCTTTTCGCCTCCTTGACCTGCCTCCTGAGGAGAGGGACAAGAAAGGGGTTACGGGCACCTTATCTTTTTTTAGTTTGTAAGCCTTTGGGCCTTAGCTGAATTTAAAACTTGTAATCCCATCATTCATGTTTTTCATTCCCCATGGGCTGTACTCGAGTGGAATGTTTTAATGAAAAAGGATGCTTGCCGGTCATTCGCTTATGGGTAGAACCCACGACAAGGAGTAAGTCCTTGATATCCTTAAGATAAACATTTCCTTGCTCGGCAACAGTCCCGCCGCCTTCCCACTTCGCCGACCTTTCTCGCTTTTATGGAGGAAGGGATGAGGTGGGTTCAGCCCCTCGCTTTCATCCTTTTGCTGCCAGCGACAACGATTCAAACCTGGCCCTGTGAACGAGCCCTAGGGCCTAGAGTTTTTAGGGAGCACGGTAGCTTTGGGAAAAAACGAGGTTTCACATACCTCAGTCCATAAGAGAATGCATGATGAGGGATCACTACTGGAAACTGGGAATCTGCCATCAAAATGACCTATTCAACCTAGGCTAGCTCTAAAATGACCTATACTTAGCATTTTTTCCTCCAAAATGACTTAATATGCTTAGCTAGCTCAAAAATTACATAATAAGCTTAATTAGCTCCAAAATGACCTATTTAACCTAGGATCGCCTAAATGACCTATACTTAGCACTTTTTTCCTCCAAAATGACTTAATATGCTTAGCTAGCTTCAAAATGACCTATACTTAGAATCTTTTCCTCCAAAATTAGTTAATATGCTTAACTAGCTCTAAAATGACATAATATGCTTAAGAAATGACATAGTTTAGCTCCTAAATGACTTCACATGCTTAGCTAGCTCCAAAATGACATAATAAGCTTAATTAGCTCCAAAATGACATATTTAACCTAGGATAGCTCTAAATGACCTATACTTAGCATTTTTCCTCCAAATGACTTAATATGCTAAGCTAGCATAAAATGACCTATTTAACCTAGGATAGCTCTAAATGACCTATACTTAGCATCTTTTCCTCAAAAAGACTTAATATGCTTAGCTAGCTCTAAAATGATATAGTATGCTTAAGAAATGACATATTTTAGTTCCTAAATGACTTCATATGCTTAGCTAGCTCCAAAATGACATAATAACCTTACTTAGCTTCAAAATGACCTATTCAACCTAGGCTAGCTCTAAATGACCTATACTTACCATTTTTTCCTCCAAAATGACTTAATAGGCTTAGCTAGCTCAAAATTACATAATAAGCTTAATTAGCTCCAAAATGACCTATTTAACCTAGGATCGCTTCTAAATGACCTATACTTAGCATTTTTTCCTCCAAAATGACTTAATATGCTTAGCTAGCTTCAAATGACATATACTTAGAATCTTTTCCTCCAAAATTAGTTAATATGCTTAACTAGCTCTAAAATGACATAATATGCTTAAGAAATGACATATTTTAGCTCCTAAATGACTTCACATGCTTAGCTAGCTCCAAAATGACATATTTAACCTAGGATAGCTCTAAAATGACCTATACTTAGCATTTTTCCTCCAAAATGACTTAATATGCTTAGCTAGCATAAAATGACATATTTAACCTAGGATAGCTCTAAATGACCTATACTTAGCATCTTTTCCTCAAAAAGACTTAATATGCTTAGCTAGCTCTAAAATGATATAGTATGCTTAAGAAATGACATATTTTAGGTCCTAAATGACTTCATATGCTTAGCTAGCTCCAAAATGACATAATAACCTTACTTAGCTTGAAAATGACCTATTCAACCTAGGCTACCTCTAAATGACCTATACTTAGCATTTTTTCCTCCAAAATGACTTAATATGCTTAGCTAGCTCAAAATTACATAATAAGCTTAATTAGCTCCAAATGACCTATTTAACCTAGGACAGCTCTAAAATGACCTATGCTTAGCATTTTTCCTTCAAAATGACTTAATATGCTTAGCTAGCTTAAAATGACCTATTTAACCTAGGATAGCTCTAAAATGACCTATACTTAGCATCTTTTCCTCCAAAATGACTTAATATGCTTAGCTAACTCTAAAATGACATAATATGCTTAAGAAATGACATATTTTAGCTCCTAAATGACTTCACATGCTTAGCTAGCTCCAAAATGACATAATAAACTTACTTAATTAGCTCTAGAATGACCTTAGCATGTTTTACACCAAATGACTTAGTATGCTTAGCTAGCTAAAAATGACATAATAACCATACTTAGCTCCAAAATGACCTATTTTACAGATATAAGTTATATCATAATAATCTTCACATTTTAGTTGCATCATAATAATCTTCTTCTTCTAGTCTTCTTCTTCTAACTTTCTTCTTTCCCATTTTACAGATTTGCTTAAGATCACTAAGCTTGGGTTCATGGAGTGCTTGTATTTAGTTTTGTTTTGACCTTGTGAAACTTGCTACCTATGGATGAAACTGTAATATTGATGAAACTATGTACATGTACGATGAAACTTGCTACCACGGTAACATGTGTTGGATACATATGTGTTCATGACTATTGGTAATATGTGTTCATGACTATTGGTAATATGTGTTGAATATGCTATATTGGTCATATAAATATATTTGTGTTTGAGTTCTGTGAAAATGAATTGATATAAGAAAAACAAAATTAAATGGGCAATATAGTCACTTTGTTATTCACGGCAGATGGCAAAGAGCTTTGCCATCACCGCGACGCCAAAGCATTCAGCCTTTGTTATTCTGAGGTTTTGCCATCCGCACGCAGATGGCAAAGAGCTCAGAGCCTTTGCCATCCGCCGCAGATGTCAAAGATTCGCCTTGCCATCTCTACCGCACATGGCAAAGAGTCGCAGCCTTTGCCATCTCGGCGCGCAGACGGCAAAGAGCTCAAGAGTTTTGTTATCGCACGCGCACGCAAGAGCTCAGCATTTTGCCATCCGCCAACAGATGGAAAAGTATGTCGTTAACCTCTAACGGAGTTAACCTCGTTAAGAGGCTTTGCCATTCTGCCACAGATGGCAAAGCCACAGTGCTCTTTGCCATCACCAAATAGATGGCAGTTATTGTGCTCTTTTGCCATCACCAACAGATGGCAAAGAAGCCTTTACCGCAGTGGTTTCGCATTTAACTGCTTGTTATCCACGCAGATGGCAAAGCCTTTGCCATTCGCCGAATATGTTTTGCCATCTCGCCATGGCAGATGGCAAAGTGCCGATTCCAGAGTGGATGAAGAACTGATCTGAAGTCAGCCCCTGCAACTCGGGTTTGCCATGGTGAATTTTAGACTTGCAGCCCCGACAATACTGATTTGTCGGGTCTAGATGCCGGTCTCGTCCTCTTCTCTTTTTCGCCCTCAAGTGATCCGCAAGGATATCCGTGAGTCCTCGCGAACCAAAGAAGACAAAAGAAAGGCAAAGAGACGCACACTGACCTCTAAGCTAGGGGTTAGTCGCTAAGCACTATCAACCCTAACCAAGGATTTAGACTCGCCTAGCATGCATGCTATAACTTAGGGCGCCAAATTCATTTATTTAAGCTTAGGTCTCATACCGCTTTGTACAAAGGGTTACATGCATCATCGGCAATGCTTGTACAAAAGGTGGCTTGTTGGGGGTCTGCAAGTCATACCACGGTAAACTTATGAAGATGCTCAATGTTCCGTGAGTTACTCACCGAACAGCATCTTCGGTCTCCAAAGCGGATCGCGCCAGTTCGGTGACTCAGATACCCGATAAGAGCCTTCCCACTTTGGCGCCAACTTGTTTGAATTCTTGGCCGATTGAACGCTACCAAGGACAAGGTCGCTTTCCTCAAGGCTTCGCACGAACCTTGCGGGTTATGGTAGCGCGCAAGGCTTGCTGGTTGCGTATCGCCTCGCAGTCGCTCAAGACGATCTTTCCTCAAGGAGCATTGCGCCATCTTGCCGCAGTTGCTCTTGCTCAAGCTCATTATAAGCGAGCACCGAGGTGACCCAGATATGAGTTCAAGAGATCTCGCTTTGCCCCGTGATACCAGGGCAAGGTGTCCGCCGGTGGCTCGACGGCGCCGCCCTGACGACCAAAGAACCACCGAAACTCATCAATCCAAAGGTTTTCCACTCTTGTGCAGCCTGCCAAAGGTCTTGGTCCTTAATCCTCGCAGCACTTCAACATTTGCCCTCTCAGCTTGACCATTGCTTCACTGGGTGAGCAGCGGAAGCGAAATGACTTTGCTGCCGAGGTCTTGGGTATATTGCATGAAGGTGCGGTTAGAACTGTGTGCCGTTGTCGGTGATAACCTGTTGGTACGCCAAAACGGCACACTAGTCCTTGAAGAACTTGACGGCTGACTGAGTTGTGACCTTCCTCACCGCTTCCACCTCCGCCCACTTTGTGAACTTGTCGATTGCACGCATAAGTATTTCAAAGCCCCGACAGCGGGGGAAAGGGCCCAAGATGTCGAGCCCCTGCATCGAGAAGGGCCAGGAGAGAGGAATGGTTTGAAGGGCTTGAGCTGGCTTGATGAAGCTTTTTTGAATGGAACCGACACGCTTCACACCGGTGACTAGTGTCACAGCATCCTCGAGAGCGGGGGCCGAAGAAGCCTTGCCGAATGCCTTGTCATGCGAGGGCCTTGACCCAATGTGGGATCCACATATGCCTCTCGTATCTCCGCCAACAGCTCCAAATTCTTCCTCTCGAGGGATACACTTCAATTTCACACCGCTCGCCTCTTTCTTCAGACAGACGCCATCGATTTAACTGGTACATGGTAGAGCAACGGCTACTTTCTCCGCTTCTTCCCGCTTCCTCGTGAAGTTCCCTGCTTGGAGGAATGGGACAGATGCTATGCCCACGCTGGAGCCCGGGCTCGACGGCAGGACTAAAGGCATTTCTCCGCTATAGGAGCGGCTGTCTCGACGGTAAGAGCTTGACGCTCCACCGAGCCAGCCGCCTGCGGGCGGGCTGAGTATCCCCGAACATCCTTGCCGGGGGCCCGGGAGCTCAAGGGAAAGTACTTGTCGGGCCCCGATTTCTCCTTCTTATTCTCGCTCGCTGATGGATCAACAGATGGCTGAGTTAGCTGAAGCACAAAGGTACCTGGTTCCACAGTAGCTTGAGGGCAGCGCTGCTTTGACAGTAATCGGCGATATCGTTTCCGCCGGGAACGGTTCAGCTCAGATACCGTCAAACGCTTCTTCCAGCTTCCTCACTTCATTGACGAGGCCTTCGCCAATGGGCTCGTAATCCTTGTTGACTTGCTTGATGACAAGCTGCGAGTCCCCCGACGATGAGTTTCTTGATTCCGAGGTCAGCCGCGATCCTAAGACCGCAACCAGCCCTTCAGACTTGTCAGATTGTTTGTTGACACCTCCTGTGAAGTGCATCCGATCACGATTGAGGTGCTCTCCGTAGGCGCGACGAAAGCAAGACGCCAGCCCCGCGCTTTGTAAGGAGAAAGCTCCATCAAAGTACATGATCCAATCACAACTTGCCTCCTTGCCGGGAGAGCAGTCTCTGGGCTTCTTCGTCAGCGCTATGTCCATTCTGCAATGAACTCCACTAGGACTCGCTCAATCGTCAAGTACTTTCAAACTTGAGGCCAAAGTCGACAGCTCCAATGCCCATTCCACACTTCTTCCTGCTGCATCCGGATTGTGCAATATCCGCTGCAGAGGGAAGCGAGTGACGGAAGTGATCTCGCAGCTCGGAAGTACCGATGCAGCTTGCTCGAGGCGATAAGAAGGTCAAGAGCAGTTTCGCACGCCGAGTACTTTGATCTAGCCCCCGCAGAGGGAACTAACAAAGTAGACCGTGGTGCTGCATCATTTTCTTCTTCGGCACTCCAACCGGCTGTGTCGCTCGCATTGGTGGTGTCGGCTCGCCGCTGCCATCTCCTCGCTGTCAACCTCTCTCGCGACCACTAGCAGGCGCCGATTATTCGGGTCCGTTGCTGCTGTGTATAGCAGCAACGGCTCATGGGCCTAGGCGCAACTAGTATTGTCGCGGAAGAGAGGTATCTCTTCAAACCTTGCAATGCTGCTTCGGCTTCTCGCGTCCACTCCATTGGGCCTGCCTTTTTCAGGATCTTGAAAAAGGGAAGGGCGCGCTCGGCAGACTTGGAAATGAACCTGCCCACGGCGGCGACACAACCAGCTAGCCAACGCACATCCTTGATTCACTTGGGTGCTTCAATCTGCTCTATAGCTTTGATTTTGTCCGGATTGGCCTCTATCCCACGCCAGACACCAAGAACCCGAGAAGCTTGCCGGACGGGATGCCAAAGACGCACTTCGTGGTTCAGCTTGAGATTGATCTTGGCGCAGGTTTGCAAAGGTTTCTTGCAAATCTGGTATGAGGGTTGCCCTGTCCTTGGTTTTGACCACTATGTCATCCATATAAGCTTCCATATTTCTATGGAGCTGGGGTTCAAAACCAATCTGGACCGCCCTTGCAAATGTCGAACCTGCACTCTTCAACCCGATAGGCATCCGCAAGAAACAGTACATACCACATGGGTGATGAATGCTGTTTTCTTCGCCTTCCCTTGTCATGAAGATCTGGTGGTAGCCGGAGTAGGCGCCGAGGAATGACAACAGATCACACCCAGCCATGGAGTCAACAATCTAATCAATGCGGGCAACGGAAGGGGTCTTTAGGGCAAGCCTTATTGATATCTGTAATCAATACACAGCCTCCACTTCCCATTTGCCTTGGCGCACCACGCATCAATTGGCCAACCACGCTGGATGGAGCACCTCTTACCAAACCCGCTGCTTCCAGCTCGGATCTCTTCGTGATGAACTCTTGTCATCCCAAAGCTTGCTTTCTGACCTTCTGCTTGACGGGCCGCGCATGAGGGCAGACAGCAAGGTTGTGCTCAATCACCTCCCTGGGAACACCGGGGTTGTCGGAAGCTTGCCATGCAAACACATCGACATTTGCCCGCAGGAAGGTGACGAGCGTGTCTTCCTATTTGTCGTCAAGGGTGGAGCTTATGGTAAAGCTCCTCCCGTGTTGTCCTCATTGACGGAAACCTTCTTGGTTCCCGTGGTACGCCTCGGCTTGCTTCCGCCGGTGGAGCTCTCTCGCACGCCCTCAACGCCGCTTACACCAAGAGGTGCGCTTATGGGAGGGGTGTCCGAGGTCTCACCGGTCTTCTTCTTCTTATTCCTCCCGGGTCCCAAAGCTGCAGGAGCAAGTGCCCTAGTGGCGGCAGCCACCGCAACAGCTTGCTGGTATAGTTGGTGCGCAAATCAGCGATCTTTCTTATCGGAGGGGATGGTGATGATCGCCACAGGTCCCGGCATCTTCGTGGTGTTGTAGGCGAGTGTGACGCCGCCATGAACTTGGCTAGCCATGCTGGGATCCCGCTAGGGCAAGGGATCTTGGCAACATCGAACACGCATCCTCTCCGCCCCAAGTTCAGGTCGCCCAAAAGTCACGGCAGCATGACCTTTCCTTGCTTGGCTTTTTCCGGTTGACCTCAAACGTGACCGCCTTCTTCGAGGTCTCCATCAGAATCCACAATTTCTACTTACTGTAGGCGTAGATCAAGTTCAGACTCGCCCCGCCATCGACTAGCATCTTCGCACCTTGAGGTTATGTGATTGTTGGTGAAACCAACAATGGCAAGCACCGACCGCAGAGTGCGGCTGTGGTGGTCCTCGCGTCAAAATGATAGGTGTGTCGACCACTTCAGCCGCCTTTGGGCATCAAACAACGGCTCGCCACTGTAATCTCGCGCCCATAGTTTAAGCCGGGTGAGAAGTATGGAGCGAGGTGCCGCCGCTGACGCACATGGCATCTCGTAGCTCAAACTCTTAGTCGCCGGATTCGCCCTCCTTCGTGATCGCCGCCTTTGGCTTTCGCTGCCTTTCTGCTGGCCTCTCTCCTGCTTATCTCGCCATGACGGCTCGCTCGTCATTACACTTCTTGCCGGACCTCAAGACCGCTCGGCCCTTCTCCTTGTCCCGCCTCATACTCAGCCCTCTCGCTTTCAACGAGGAGCTCAACCTGTCGGCAGTCCCGAGAGCATGGCCTTTGGTGCGATGGATCTTGCAAGACGCTTGTCGGAGTTTCGATTTCGGCAGCCGCCAAGGCCCGGCAGCGACATATCCGCAACCTCCTTGCCGGGTAATCTGCCTTTGGTTTTTGGTGGAGCCGGCCATCAGATCCTCGACGGCAAGCACGGCTTTTTCCATTGCGCTCCTGCTGTGGCGCCGCCTTTCTTTTGCCGGGCGGCAATATCCTCGCCCGAGGAGTCGGTTTCACGCCGCATCTTCGCTGGGTACTTCCTTCCTCTTCATCTCAGCACATTTGTCGCAGAAGAACATAGAGTTCTCGCTACATCTCTCACCTAGTTCATCGCCACTTTTCGCGATCTTGCAATTACTCACGCTCGATGGAACGCTACCGATGATGGCGGCAGGGTGAACATCAGGATATTGTAGTGTACCCGCTGAACCTTCAGATATACTTGCAGAGACTCTCGCCCTTCCGGGAATGACGCAGGTCGCTTGTTTGGCCATGGGCTTGGTGGCCTCAAAGAAAGGCGCCTACTAACTCATGGCAGAACCGACCAGAGGAAATAGAGTCACCGCAAGTGCATCGACTATGACATGGCGCTGGGTTTAAGATCCAACAGTAGTAATTCGCAGCACCTTATCGTCGCTGGCTCGCAGCTTGCATCGCGATGGTGTAGACGATGAGGAACTCGGACAGGTGGGTCTTGCCATCGCATTTTCACCCACGCCGGGTTTGAAGGTGCGTGAGGGCCATCGAACTGCCGCAGCTCACGGGTAAAGCCGACAACCTACTCGTAAGGTAGGCCTCTGTGGCTCCTCGTGCTCGGTGGCTCACAGCAGGCCCTCGCCGCCGTTCGATTGGTGGCGATTTCGCTACCGGGCGCCGATAGTGGTTCGAGCAGTTCATGTTCTCGCCTCAAGAACTTGGCGCTGGTCACAAAGGCCCGCAGGTCGGACGATGCTACGGAGATCTTGTCGCCTGTAACGCCGCTGATGGGCTGGCGCTCGCGGTACGGGCGAGGAGGAGGCGAGTGCACCGTGGTTGCGACGCCCGCTTCTCCCGCCATCGTGCGGGACTCGCCGGAGCGCCGACCGGGGCTCCACCGACTCGCTTGTCTTTGTTGGCCACCGCAACAAGGCTTCGATAGTGGCTCTCCATTCGTTGAGTTTCCCCGTAGTGGGAGGGAAATCGAGGAGCAACTACGCGCGCGCCAGGGCTTTTGCTGGCGTTGGTCGCAGCGAAACCTGCACGGATCGCAACGCGCTTCGACTTATGACCATGTCGGCGATTCTATGACGACCCCGCGTCGCATGCCATCTTCACCAGCGCCAACGAGCGGCAGGTCTTCTAAATCCCGGAATGGCGCCGGGTTTTTTTCACGGGCGACGCCGGGGTCCTCGGCGTGATTACGCTGCTGGTCGCCCGCTGAGAGGAGCGCGCCGTCGCGCCGGGCGTGAGTCTTGAAGCCTCGCCTCCTTCGGACGGGTGGCAGCGATCTTGAAGGCCTCGCCACCGCGGAGGGCCTGGCTCCGCTTTTGATTTGGCGGCGTATGCCCGTTATTAGGCGACGAACATCGCCGCCTCCCAAACTTCGCCATCGACGGTGTTGGTGTTCGCGAGCGCACCCCGGTCCTTATATGCGATCGTCCGCTGCTCGCCTGCTGCGGACGGATGTCCGCTTCGACGGGCCAACCGCCACCGCTATCTTCTTCTTGGGCGCCATGACGATGAAGAAACGTCGAACTAACTGCTAGAGCCGATTCTCACAAATGTGCCCCCTACCTGGCGCACCAAAGATGTCGGTGTAGGAACGACACCTATGGGATAACAAGAATCCCTACTACGGTTGCCGGGCGCGGGGTCGTGAGAAGAGCGGATCAAACAGATAGCACACGGTCTCTTTATTCTGGTTTGGGCCGCGAGGATGCGTAAAACCCTACTCCGGCTTTGGTGGTTTGTTTATCTGTGTTCTTGAACTAGCAATGGGGCGGAGGAGCTCCAAAGCCGAATCTCCTCCTGGTCGCCTTTGGGCCTCCTTTTATAGGGAAAGGGGTTGCCACAAGGGCACATGTGAGGTGGAAAGGGCACAGTTGATGCGAGTCTATCCTCAGATTACATGACAAGGCGCTTTAAATGCGCCTTGCTTAGGTGTCCTTGCTTTAGCGGGACGGGAGAGCCCTGCCTCGTCTGGCCGCCGCCCCTCTCATGTTGACACGCGCCCGGCCAGCGCAGTTCAAGCGGTGCCATGTAGGTAGGCATGCAGCTGAGGTGGCGCAATGCCGGGTCTCCACGAAGATCCGCTTGCCGCCACGCAGTGCCTCGCCCAACTGGTTGGGTCGGTAGCTGCATGCGAATGGCGGTGAAGGTTTGATTGGCGGGGCCTGATGGTGGCTCCTACGGTGTCCTTGGCAAGGCTCGCCAGAGTCTCCCGCAAGGGTCTTGCCATGGCGCCGCTGTCATCCCTCGCAAGGCTCTTGCCGGGGCTTTGTGGTCCCCTTGGCTGGGATCCCGCCAAGGGTCGCCATCTTCTATAGTGTGTATCTGATCTTGAATGTCTTCACAAAGATCTGCATGCCACCACGGGAATGTCTCCTCAATCCTGCCCCATGGGGGCAAGTGGACTCAAGGGTGACTCGGCCCAGAGGCGGGATTTAGCTGCCACTGCAAGGGTCTTGCCGGGTTTGTTAAACGGCCTCCCGCAAGGGTCTTGCCGGGGAGTCCGCTTGCCCCCATTACTCTTTGTGGTCTTGGTCTTGGCGCTGCCTCGCTCCTCTCGAGCTCGCCTTACCTTGGCTCACCTCCCTTGCCTTGCTTAGTGTGGTGGTGCCCATGCTCAGACCGCCTGCAGGCATTTATAGGGGTACAAAAAGTGTACCTCTTTTGTACACTAACATGCGGCGTGGCTCAAGTGGGGCCCAGCGTGGCCCACTTCATCACTAAGCTCAAGACCTCGCGAGGGGCCAGATGGGCGGATTTACAGTGAACCTTCCTCGAGCAGCCTCACTGTAGGTTCACGAGAAGGCGGAGAGATCAAGGCAGGTACATCACGAGGGTGCCCCGTGACGCAAGCCATGACGACGAGATCGCGGCGGGCGCCAAGTGGCGCCGCCCGCGGCAAAGGTCCTCGCTTCCCTTTGGTGCAAGGGAGGCAAGCACAGGCCAAGACATCATGCAAAGGTTACCGCTTCGGTGCAACAAGACCAAGACCAGCAGAGCGGCAGGACGGAGGTCATCGTGGAGCCCAGGATGGCGTCACCTTCAGAGTCTTTGTCAGCCGAAGACCAACTTTATTCAGGATAAGTGTACCAGATGTTCCCCTTCAAAATGGCCAATTGTTGGCGCCCTTCCCGCTCATTATTTGGGAAGAGGCCCAGGGCCTCCCTCTATAAATAGGACTAGCCACCACAGAGAGGGGAGGGGCCAAGATAGGTCGAACCTACCGGAGAGTGAGAGAGAGAAGCGACTGGACTCACCCAAGCAGTCCAGCGCACCAGCTCAAGAACAGCCCCTCGCGAGGCTGTTCTTCCTTTGTACTGTTCATCATCATCCCCTGAGGCAATCTATCACGCCACAAACTAGAGTAGGGTATTACACCACAATGGTGGCCCGAACTAGTATAAACCTCGTGTCCCTTGTGTGTTCATCTTCCTAGTTTAGATCCCTTGATAACCATTGACGTGTGAGCTGGTAGGGAAAAGATCTCCGCGCGCACCCCAGTGTTCGAACCTCAAGGGTCTGCTGGAACCCAAAATCCGACATTTGGCGTGCCAGGTAGGGGTGCGCCAGAATCCTTCCTCCGCCGCCGATTGCCGCCTCGTCGCTCGATGTCAAGCGACCCGCAGCCGACGCCGATCACCGGCGGCGCGGCCTGCCCACCTGGGTTCTACGGTAGGGTGCGCCAACTGCAAATTAAAATTTTCCTATGCGTAACATCCAGAACATGCTACGGAGATGAATCACAGTTAGTTACCACTAGACGCCAGCAGTGTCGTGCAAGGAAGAAGAGTTGGAGCAGCGTCTGCAGGATCGCCTCATCCTCGCCGATCTCCCTTGAACAGCCGGCCGTCTGCTCCCACGCATAAGTTCGCCGGAGCGGCGCAAGTGCACCGCCTCTAACGGTACCCGCGCGTGCAGGAGGAACATCATGTGGCGGACTGCTAGGTCAGATCACACAATCAACGGCGAGTGGAGGTAGCTATTCACAACACATGCAAACCCTAGTCGCAGTGGCGAAGCGATCAACCGCATGAGTGTGCCGCACCTCCACTTTATATAGGTGTCCGTCGCAGGCTCAACACTTGGGCCTTGCACGGACCCTAAATCCCAAAGTCTACTCGGTCAGGTTCCTAGTCCAGTTCGGATCACATCTGACCAGTGTCCCACGGTTTACCTCAGAGGTTCCTTCCCTTGCCGCCGAACCTTAGGTTCAAGTCGGCTTGGTCACGCTCGATCACCTCCGACCTGCACGGTTGGTAGCGGCTCTAGCAAGGCGTACAACCACCAAGCGACTATGAAGCTGGTTAGGCGAACCTGTACAACGTGTCACACTTCTGTTCCCTTTGCCACACGATATATGTTGTCGGGCTCAAGGCGAGACTATCATCCTTGTGCTAGCCCGATCTCTTTCTCATTCCAGTGATGCCGACCACAATCCGGATTATCTCATAATCCTTGTCGCATGGCCATGCTGTACCTCCTCGGATCACACGAGGGTCCCATAGTATATCTCTCCTGATCGGAGGGGCAAATCCCATCTTGCTCGACCATGTCTCGCAGCATGGGACTAGACAAACCCGAAACCTACCTTTGTAACTACCCACCACGGAGTAGCGCTTGGTCGGCCCAAAGCAAGTCTCACACCATCCCGAGTACATGTGTCACCAGGTCTTAGGACATAGAACGATAAGTTGTACTAGAGACTCACATATGACATATCGCTGTGTATCATATTTGGGTCTGACGACTCGGACCTTATTCGACTGGATCTACCACGCCGAATCCGACCAGACCTTTCCAAGTCCATATTATCCGTTAGCATCTAATGCTCCATGGCTAGTGATACCAAGCCATCGATCGTGTCATATGCCGCCTAGTCGGCTCATGCTGCCCACACAGCGCTTTCGACTAGGGACCTTTAGGACAGTCATCATACAATGTATAGTCCCACAAACAAGTCACATGCTTGCCGATACACATCATTGATAATTTCCAAGGACTATCTTTATTCATAAACACATAGGAAATATCATCATACATGATTGCCTCTAGGGCATATCTCCAACAGTCTCCCACTTGCACTAGAGTCAATCAAATGGACATCAAATGCCCATAGCTCTAACGCCCCTCATGCTTGGGTTGTGGAAGCGGCTTAGTCAACGGATCTGCAACATTTGCATCCGTGAATCTTGCATAACTCTACATCACCATTCTTACGATCTTTCAGACGTGATATTTCCGATCTATGTGTCCGACCTTGTGGTGATTCCTCGCCCTTGGCTTGTGCGATGGCACCAGAATTATCACAATAAAGGTCCAATGGTTTCACCGAGGCTGGGAAAATACCAAGATCATCCAGAAAATGCCGGATCCAAACACCTTCCTTTGCAGCTTCACAAGCCGCAATGTATTCGGCTTCTGTGGTAGAATCAGCCGCTGTATCCTGCTTGGAACTCATCCAAAGGTAATCGCTCCACCATTCAGACGCATACTAATCCGGACCAGGATCGACAATCATTTCGCCGATTTGGAAACTAGCATCGGCGTGAACTCCTCACGACGCAGCTCTTCCTCACCTCCATAAACTAGGAACATCTCTTTAGTCCTTTTCAGGTACTTCAAAATAGTCTTTACCACTGCCCAGTGACTCTCACCTGGGTTGGCCTGGTATCTACTTGTTAGGCTTATTGCAAAAGCAACATCAAGCCTTGTACATATCATGGCATACATGATGGATCCGATTGCCGAGGCATACGGAATCCTACTCATCTTGCTTCGCTCATCAGATGTCGAAGGACTCTGAGTCTCGCGTAGCCTTATACCATGTGAGAGTGGCAAGAACCCATTCTTCGCCTCACTCATGTTGAACCGCTTCAACACTTTATCAATGTACGTGCTCTGGCTTAGGCGGAGCAGCCTCCTCGATCTATCTCTATAGATCTTAATGCCTAAAATATAGACTGCCTCACCAAGGTCCTTCATCGAAAACTTGCCATTCAATGATCCCTTGACCGAGTTTAACATCGAAACATCTTTTCTGATCAGTAGTATGTTGTCCACATACAAGATCAAAAACACTATCGAGCTCCCACTTAACTTCTTGTATAAACAAGAGTCCTCTTCGCTTTTGATGAAACCGAGACTAGTGACGACCTCATCAAAATGAATGTTCCAACTCCGAGATGTTTGCTTCAACCCATAAATGGATTTCTTGAGCTTGCATACCTTACTAGTGCTAGTCGGATCGACAAAACCTCGGCTATATCATATACACGCCCTCGTTAAATTTCCGTGAAGGAAAGACGTTGACATCCATCCGCCATATCTCGTAATCGAAATATGCAGCTATAGCTAGTATGATCCTCACCGATTTCAGCATCGCTACCGCCAGTAAGTCTCGCCGTAGTCAATTCCTTGAACTTGTCCATAACCTTTAGCGATAAGTCGAGCTTTGTGGATCTGAACATTTCCATCCACATCGGTTTTCTTCTTAAAGACCCATTTGCAACCAATGGCAGTTATGCTGTGGCGGATCAACCAAGTCCTGCACTTGATTCTCATCCATGGACTTTAACTCGATCTCATGGCCTCCAGCCATGTCTCGAATCTGGCTCACCATCGCTCAAGATATGTGGCCGCCTGCCGCTTAGCAAAAATACATCACGCACTTCACGCAATCTCTCCGACCTTCGTGGTTCCGTGCCGCTTCCACCACAGTGTTCCCCGACCGACCTCGTATGATCTCATCACCACCGAGCTGCCCCCGAGTGGTCCTCGAATTTCTTCGAGTCGAACCGCCCTCCCATCGCCTCCCGATTGAGAAACTCTTTCAAGGAAAACCCCTGCTCGAGCAACAAACACTTTGTTCTCTTCCCGTTGTAGAAGCTATATCCCAAGGTTTCTCGATATCCCACTTAATATGCAGTTATCCGACTTAGATGTAAGCTTGTCCGACATAAGTCGCTTGACAAATGCTTCACAACCCCAAATCTTTAGAAAAGACAAACCGACTCTTCCCGTCCACATCTCATGTGGTGTCTTGTCTACGGATTTTGATGGTACCCTATTATGTGAAAGCTGTAGTTTCTAGAGCGATCCCCAAAATGACAAGGGTAAATCCGGTTTGTTCATCATAGACCGGACCATGTCCAACAAGGTCCTATTCTCCATTCCGACACGCCTGCTTCTCCGTATGCATCTTGAGGTGTGAGCTGAGGTATTATACCGACTTTTCAGATGATCATCAAACTCCTGGCTCATGTACCCACCTCCACGATCGATCGCAGGCTTTATAGTCTTGCCGAGCTGATTTTCAACCTCGCTCAATTTGAACTTTTCAAAAGTCTCCGACTTGTGCCTCATCAAATAGATATATCCATATCTACTCAAGTCGTCGGTAAAAGTCATGAAGTATCGATAGCCACCTCGCAGTTGTGCTCATTGACCACACACATCACTACGATAAGCTCCAACAGCTTCGACGCCTCTCGCAACTCTTTGCGAAAGGAGACTTAGTCATCTTGCCGAGCAAGCATGATTCACATGTCTCGAACGACCCAAAGTCGGACGGGTTAGGAGCCCATCATCATGGAGCTTCTTCATGCTTCGCATTAATGTGTCCAAGCCGCAATGCCGTAAGTGTGTCGGATTTATCTCATTAGGCTTATGCCTCTTGACATTCATGTTATAGACCGGTTCCTGTTCTAGATTCAATATAAATAGCCCATCAACAATGGGTGCATAGCCGTGGAACATACCATTGAAAAATATCAAACAACCATTGTAAATTGAATTCATAACCTTGACTCATCAAACATGAGGCAGAAATAATGTTCCGACTAAGTGCAGGAATGTAATAACAATTATTCGATTCCATAATGAATCTGAAGGAAGTGGAGCTGCATCGCGTCGACCTCCAACGCAGCAACTCTTGCTTTTTGCCGACCCCGATGTCAATCTCCCTTGTGCCACACGCCTAGTTCTTACCAGCCCCCGCATCGAGTTGCAAATATGAACAACCGATCCGGTATCAAATACCCAAGAGCTACTAGGTATGTTAGCAACGTAAATGTCTATAACATATGCAACAAGTGTACCTTTCATTGAAGAAGCATTTCCGGCCTTCTTGACATGCTCTGCAAGCCACTTGCTACAGTTCCTCTTCTAGTGACTGGTCTCCTTGCAAAGGATAGCAATGGTTCAAGTCTGGTCCAGATTTCAAGCGCAGCGCAGAGGTTACCATCTCCGCGCCCTTTGCCTTAGCCTTTTCTTGGACCAACTCTTCTTGAACTTAGTTTATTTCTGCACCATCAACACTTGATGCGCCTTTCTTAATATCCTGCTCGCCACCTTGAGCATCCCATGCAATTCAGTGAGCTTCTTATCCATGCCATGCATATGATAGTTCGAGATGAACGCCCCATAGCTGGGCGGAAGAGAACCCAGAATCCGCATCTCAGAGCCAGCTCATCCTAGAGCGGAAGCCCAAACGATCCAAAGCTTGCACATACCCGATCATCTTGATCACATGTGGGCTCAAGTGGATCACCTTTCTTCAGCTTGCAATCCATCAAGGATCGCTGACGTTGCACCTTTCGTCCTAGCTCTGTGTCAAACATGCTCTGAGACTCTCGATCATATCGTAAGCCTCAACATTTTTGAAATGCTGTTGCAAATCGGCTCCATACAAGCCAAAGATCGATAGCTAATCTTCGCTGATTCATCAATGAGTTTCGTAGGCATTCTTAGCTGTGGCACTAGCATTATCGGCAGGTTCCTCCGAAGTGGATCCTCTAGAACATGTTCCTTTTATCATGCTTGAGAACAGTTCTCAAATTTCTATACCAGTGGTAAAGTTTGTTCCATTCAGTTTATCCTTTTCCGAATTGATTTCAATGCAAAGTTGGGTTGAGCAGTGGTGCCATTGATCTACAAATGAAAATATGCAATCACTAAGCAATGTGTTTATGTAGAGTAATTCTAGCCTAAATGAAATACTCCCATCAAGTCAAGATCCTCCGCAAACTCTCAAGATTCAGATCCGACTAGCGATGCGACTAGTGAGCTTTAGCATCATCGCTAGCCAACATACCTATCCGTAAGCAACTCTTGCTAATCATATCTCTATACGACTCTCGCCGGTTGGGAAGGTATCTCATACCTGCTCCCAACCTTCTTTTGCCACAAGGCCCAAAACCGCTTTTGATAGCCTTGTCAAGTTAACTCGATGCAAAGGTATGTCCGTGTCCGACACTTAACCCTTCAGCTCAAGGACACCCAGCAGCACTCCAATTTTATGAGCCCACTACTACACGCATTTTGATATGCGAAGGTGCAACATCGGGATGGCAATTCTCTTGATATTCATGAGGGATCATCCTACCATTCTAACATGCATAGAAAACAAGAAGCATAACAATCACAAATAAACATATACTGTGAAATTGTATGGCTCCTTCATGGTCGTTCTTCCAGGTAGGCTCCGACTCCGATGACCATCTACGAACTCCATCTTGTTTGTCACGCCGGGACGCCAAGCCGCCAACCTGATCTCTGTTATCCAATCACTACAACTAGTAATAAATTTACATAGATTCATAAGTCGACACGCAGGTCGTTATACAATATAATGACAACACTTCGGCTCCTGCCGGCTGACAAACATGACACGCGGGCCATGTATAAATTACACACATGCATCACATACACATGAGCCATACTATTCACATCAAACCTGCAAAACAAAGTTATGCATAGAATAGCATTCTACCGGTTTGTGTGTCGGGTACGAAATACACGGTGCTACGCACACGGCAGCGCCCGACGTTTTCGGAAATCACAGATCACATCTGAACTCCGTTCACGCCAAATTTTCTGATCTTACCGATCATCACGAATCCGATTCGGATTTACGTTTCACTGTTAACCCCGATGGCAGATGACCGACTGGTAGGGGTAGATCGTGTCACGACCTCATCGATCCCGATTTACAGAAAACATAGCCTCAATGATCCCCATGTGCAGTTGATCACATCAACCGTGCACATAGCCGATCTTTTCAAGGAGAACAGATCTCATCTGCCGCCTCCACATATTTAATATGCCTATGATCTGAATCCAAATCCTATAGCAGAGGCTCTGATACCACTGTTGGGTTCTACGGTAGGGTGCGTCGACTGCAAATTAAAATTTTCCTACGAGCGTAACATCCAGAACATGCTACGGAGATGGATCACGCTTGTTACCACTAGACGCCAGCGTCGCGGCAGCGGAAGAAGAGTTGGGGCAGCGTCTGCTGGATCATCTCCTCCTCGCCGATCTCTCTCGAATAGCCGGTCATCCGCTCCCACGCATAAGTTCGCCGGAGCGCGCAAGTGCACCACCTCTAACGGAATCCGCTGCAGGAGGAACACTGCGGCGGACTGCTAGGTCCGATCACACAGCCATGAAAGTGGAGGTAGCTATTCGCAACACATGTAAACCCTAGTCGCAGCACCTGCGATCAACCGCATGAGTGTGCCGCACCTCCACTTTATATAGGTGTCCGCTGCAGGCTCAACACTTGGGCCTTGCACGGACCCTAAAGCCCAAAGTCTACTCGGTCACGCTCCTAGTCCAGCCTGGATCACATCCGACCAGGTCCCACGGTTTACCTCAGAGGTTCCTTCCTTGCTGCAGGACCCTTAGGTTCAAGTTGGCTTGGTCACAGCTCGATCACCTCCGACCTGCACGGTTGGTAGCGGCTCTAGCAAGGCGTGCCGACCACCAAGCAGACTATGAAGCTGGTTAGGCGAACCTGCATAACGTGTCACACTTTTCTTCCTTTGCCACACGATATATGTTGTCGGGCTCAAGGCTAGACTGTCATCATTGTGCTAGCCCGACCTCTTTCTCATTCCAAAGGATGCCGACCATAATCCGGATTGTCTCATAATCCTTGTCGCATGGCCATGCTGTTCCTTGTCGGATCACACGAGGGGCCCAGAGTATATCTCCCGATCGAGGGGCAATCCCATCTTGCTCGACCATGTCTCGCAAAGATGGGACTAGACAAACCCAAACCTACCTTTGTAACTACCTACCATGGAGTAGCGCTTGGTCGGCCCAAAGCAAGTCTGGCCACCATCCCGAGTACATGCGCCACCTTAGGTCTTAGGACATAGAACGATAGTTGTACTAGAGACTCACGATGACATATCGCTAGGCCTCATAGTTGGGTCTGTCCGACTCGACCTTATTCGACTCGGATCTCACTACGCCGAATCCGACCAGACCTTTCCAAGTCCATATTATCCGTTTGCATCCAATGCTCCATGGCTAGTGAGACCAAGCCATCGACCATGTCATATGCCGTTTAGTCGGCCAAAGGCCCACACAGCCCTTTCGACTAGGGACCTTTTAGGACAGTCATCATACAATGTATAGTCCCACAAACAAGTCACATACTTGTTGATACACATCATTGATGATGTCCAAGGACTATCGTTATTCATAAACACATAGGAAATATCATCATACATGATTGCCTCTAGGGCATATCTCCAACACCCACGCCGTGCCGCCAGCCCAGGGCGACCTCAACCTTGCACCTTAGGTAGCTCAAGCCCGCAAGGCGCTACGGGGCGCGGGCGACGCGGCCAGACGCCGCCAGCCCTCACGCCGCAGCAGGTGCGGTCGGCGGCCGAGCTCCTCTGCCACACCAAGCCACGGCGCCAAGACACCCGACGGGAGCAAAGCGAACCTGTGGCCACCCACGGTGGCTCGAGAGCTGTTACGATGCCGGCTTCTAGAGGGCGGCCGCGACGTGCTGTTGGAGCGGGTGGCCGAGCTCCTGGATGCCACCGCCTCGGGAGGACCTCCTTTCAAGGTCCGGCTGCCACCTCTGGCCCAGAGCATGCCGTGATGGCGGCCCCATATGCACCTGCAACCTCAAGCTGGCTCTGTGGCTCACTCAACGCCAACCTGCTAGCAGACCAGCGCACGAGCTGCGCAGACCCCATCTCCGCCGGGCGAGGCGACGCCAGGGTCTTTGGCCTTGGCGGACCACCGCGCCACCACTTCAAGACAACGCCCGGCCGGATCATGGGGGTATGGGGCACTACAGCGAGACCCACGGGCAGCGCCCCTGCTTATGTGCCCCTGATGATGGATCAAGAGGCGACGGAAGAAGACCATGGCTCGCCTTGACCAAGCTGGGCGAGGAGACGCCGCAAGCAGAGATCTTTCAGGAACCCCAAGAGGGCCTCGACGACCGTGCCGGTGGCAGCAACTATCTGGTACCGTTAATTCCTCAGGAGCAAGTTTATGCTAACCATGTGCCACAGGAGGTACAGGTCACCACAACAGGTGGCAGCCCCAACGCTGCAGCCTCTTACGCCTCAGGAGGGGGGCACCGGGGGCTGCAGGAGAGGGGCCGAGATCCGGATTCATCCCCGCGGCGCTTGACGCAAGACGTCCTCAGGAGGTAGGCCTCCGCCGGGAGGTGCTCGAGGCCTGCCCCTCGCAGAGGACCCATGGTCGCTTTGGGAACCATCGCGCACCGCTTACCCCATTGGCGCTGCCCTGGTCTCCGCCGCCGCCGCTGGCGGTAGAGTGTGGCGCAAAGGGCCCTCTATCCGCGATATGAAGCAAGGCCGGTACTGTGAAGAAGGCCCAGGCTCGTGAAGCTCGGGCCGCCTGGGACACTCTCACATAATAATGAGTGGGGCTGTACACGCACCGGAGTCTCAGGAGCGCCGACCTTAGGCCCTGGGGCTCCCTCCCACACCTAGTGGCAGCACTTAGCTATGCGCTGGTGAGAAGACGTCGAAGACTAGACTAGGTGCCGGACGCGCCTTTTGCTTTTTTGCCTTTTCCTCTCATAACAAGTTTCTTCGATTTGAATTTGTTGATTTGAGTTTGAGCCTTTGCATGCGCTTGGGGAAGGGGTGTTTAGTCTCGCTTGAGCAATCTCTCATGTTCTGGTTTCGCTTTATGCCCAAAGCTAGCGCCGGCTACCTCCTCGCGAGCCCCTCGCGAGCCGGGCCGGGCCAATCAAGGCCCACAGCTCGGACGGCCGCCGCCACGCCTCTCCGGAGGTTCTTATCACAGATCAATGGGTTCACCTGTAAGACACATATGGCGCTATGGCTCCCCGCAACCCCGCCGGGCACACCAAGGTCAGGTAAACGAGCCAGCCGACCCACCACTAGGCCGGGCCGTTAAGGTCACACGCCAAGCAGATTACCAGTGACATTTACCGAGAATCTTTACATGAGGGGCTTCCCCTCCCAAAATGCTCTCACAGTCTTCAGGGCCAAGCCCGAACCTCTTCCGTGCAGGGTAAACAGCGGTGACGGACAATCAGTCAGACATATCACTTGCCGTGCCTTCTGGGTCACCTCCCGAGGCGTCGCTGGCATCGCTGACGTCATCGCCGCCACCAACACCTCCGCCAGCGCCAGGACCGTCCACCACACCACCATCATTGGCGGCCACGATCACGCCGTCGTCGAAAGACACGAAGGCCCTAACAAGGTCGTCCACGTGATCCTCCACCCATTGCGCCAGGTCGCCCCGGACGGCTATGGGCACCGGTGCGATGGCGGCATCGAAGTCGAAGTGGGGATCCCTGTTCCGCAGATAACTGAAGACACAGGAGAAAGCGCGCCCGAGCAAGGCTCGGCTCCTCTCCTCGACGAGCCAATGAGACCTCTCGGAGCGGTTCTCCAGGAGCGTCACCACGTCAGAAAAATACTGGAGGCTCCCGGCATAGTTGGTCTCGTGCGGCTCCTCAGCGGCGGCCTCGCAAATATTGCCCAGGGCCGCATTAGCCCGTTCCCTGAGTGTCCGGAGCATCGGGTCGTGCCCGTGCTCCAGAACCCACCGCCGACGAATCTCGTGCTCATTCTGTCGTACAGTGGCCTCGGCGCCATCAACCCTCTATCGGAGAAGAAGTAGCTCGGTGCGGGAGGAGGTCAGCTCCGCCTATGCTGCGCAAAGGGCGGCTGTGGAGGAGTCCGCACCCCGCGTCACTTCGTCTAGTTTGGCCTTGAGGGCCGCAATCCTGCCCTCAGCTTCGGCCCTGACCAACTCCAACCTCAACTCATACTGGCGCTCGAGGCCTGAGCGAGCTTCCGCCACGGGCGGTCGATCTCTTCTGGGCTCGGGCTCACAAGGCGCGCATCGCCCTCCGCCTCACCACCAGCGCCCTCGCCTCCAACCGCCAAGGTCGAGGTTGCGCCGGTGGCTTCCAAAGAACAGCGCTTCCTCCCGCTTCGAGTCCGCCGTCGACGAAATCCTCCTTCAGACACAGTGCAGCCCGGGCGAACTCCACCTGCTGCTCCAGAGAGTTGCTCCAGTGCTTGAGCTCCCACACACGCCCTCCGCCGCCTCGCGCCGCCGATCTACTTCCAAGGCCTCCTCTACGGCTCGAGAGCAAGCCTCTCGCAAGGCCGCCAGCGACGCCTTAGCCTTCGCATTGTCAAGGTCACGCTGGTGACGCGCGAGGGCAACGGCTACCTTCAGCTTGCGCCTCTCTTTGGCAAGGCGCAGACCTTCGGCCACGAGACGCGCATCTTCACTCGCAAGCTCCGCCCCGAGCCGGTTCACCGCGTCCGTCGCCCCTTGGAGAAATTCTTGATGGCGGGCGCGGCGTCCACAAGCACACCTGAGCATGTCTTCCGCGTCCCCCTCTGCTGCTGGTGTATGCAGAGGGCCCAGAGGCGGCGCGCCTCCCCCCGCAGGGCAGGGGCTGGCACCCCAACAGTCGATGGACCGGCCTCGCCAGGAGCAGGGCCTGGCGCCGGTCCGCCCCCGGAAGAAGAGCTCAAGATCGACTTCAACCAATCGCCGTCCACGATGAAGGAAGGAGCACGGGGCAAGCTGGTTGTGCCCCAGGAGAACCCGTGAAGGGAAGACAGTAGGCACACAAGCTCGGGATGCTCAGCTGAATGGGCCACCTCTCCGACCGGCTGAGTGATGAGGGCGCTGCTTGAGTCCGACGCACTAAGGACCAGCAATGAGGACGGAGCTTGGGGAGATGGCTCCTTGGCCGTCTCCGCGAATTCGGCAGGAAGGGCCTGAAAGGGTCACAGTTAGCAGCGAAAACCGACAAGTAGAGGAGCAGAGAGAGAAGAAGACTTACTCATCTATGGCGAAGTACCTCCTGCACTTCAGCAAGCGGCAAGGGCGATCGTCACCGCCCGAGTCCTCCTTCCTCTTTCGAAGGGCCGCAAAGTCTATGCGGAACCGGCCTAAGCGCTCGGCGCAGGGGTCGGTTTGTGGAGTGAAGGAGGCGGCAAGGTGATCAGCACCAATGGAACCAGCCTGGGGGATGCCACCAGGTGCCGCCTCACAAGGGACGACCGGGGCCTCGGGAGCCCCAACCTCGGGAGCCGGATGCCGCGACTCCTCACCTGTCACTATCCCGGAACGAGCTCTAGGAGAAGCCGCCCTCGGGGCTCTGCGCGGCGTCACCATCTCAACGTTGCCCCGTTCAACTCCTGACGGTTCTCGTCTCCCTGCTCCATCACCTGAGAGAGAGCCACTTTGGGCAACCGGAAGAGCTACCACGGCAACTGGGTTCTCGCGAGGTCCCCTGAGGCCAGCCGGGCGCAGCCCCCACTCGTCAAAGCTGGGAATCTGCTTCACGAAATCGGCCCTGCCCGAACAGAGATACAAGAGGGCACCATCATGTCGAAGGCTACCTGGGGAAGAGTCGCCAACCAGGACCCTGAGCACCGCCCTCAAGACTTCAGCGCCAGTCCCTCCTCAAGTCGCATGCGGTCAGGCGCCTGCAAAGTCCCATATCCGTGAGAATGGCGCCGAGAGGAGCAATGCGACACCGAGGAACTCCTTCACCACCTTGGGCGCCACACGTTGAGCGCCTCAAGCTCTCAAGCGGCACTGCATTTAATGCAAGCCGGGTGTCCGCGAGCTGCCTCATGGCCCCAGCCCGAGTTGGGAACAGCATGCGAGGTAGGATGCGAGAGCAGGGGCTGGGCACCCCAACGTCCACATACAACCACCGCTCTCTGAACTTGGCCTCAGGGGGAGGGAGTCCGAAATCGATCCCCAAAGCAGCCGTCTCTGGCACCGCAAGGAAGCTCCCACACCCCGAGCATTGAGTAGGATCACTCAGGCGCAAAGAGAAGAAGTGACGCAGTAGAGCAACGGAAGGAGGGATGCCTACCAGTGCCTCACAGACAAAGGCGAAGACAGACATGAGGGTAATGGACTCAGGCCCGAGATGCATCATGTGGATCTGATAGTGGGAAAGCACCGCATTGAAGAAAGCGGAGAAGGGGGGAACCAGACCCACCCACAAGGCATCAACAAAGAACCGGACCTCCGTGGCAATCCTGTCGGGGGAGGCATGGGACGCAGGCCAAGCCGTGGTCCTGCTGCACTCATTGAAGATGGTGGCAAGAGCAGAGCGGACCTTGCCCATGGCCTCAGGGTTGAGTATGATAGATCGATCGACGGCGGGAGGCACCGCCGGAGGCGAGCGGGACGAAGGTGCGGGATTCTTCACCTTTTCCTTCTTCGTTAGCGCCATGGCGACAGGAAGGGTGAGAGTCCGAGTTGGATCAAGGGCGGAAGTTGGAGCCAGAGGAAGAAGGAAGAGCCGGGAGTACGCGGATGGAGAAAGGGGAATGGCTGTGTGCAACCCCGGGTCCGCTTAGTCGGGCGTGTAATGAGGCATCATGGGGAAGCGGAGACGCCCGCGACCAATCAATCACCACGCGGTGCCCAAGGCCGTAGGCTGTTGGGGCCCGCGGCGCTTCACACTTTCCCCTTTGCTTCTCTTCTAAGCCAAGTCCGGGCGCGCCTTGGGCCCGGGCTACTGTCGGCGCTCTGGGAACGGGGTCCCTGTGACTTGTTTACCCGCGCCCGCGGGCGTGGCTCAAGTGGGGCCCAGCTGCCCAGCTTCATCACCAAGCTCAAGACCTCGCGAGGGGCCAAGCCTCGTGGGGCAGACGACAGAACCTTCCTCAGAGCAGCCTCGCTGTGCAGGTCACGAGGAGGCGGAGAGATCAAGGCAGGTACCTCACGAGGGTGCCCCGTGACGCAAGCCATGACGATCGAGATCTGCTGGCGCCAGTGGGCGCCGCCCCTGCAAAGGTCCTCGTTTCCCCTTTGGTGCAAGGGAGGCAAGCACAGGCCAAGGCATCAGGCAAAGGTTACCGCTTTGGTGCAACAAGACCAAGACCAGCAGAGCGGCAGGATGGAGGTCACCATGGAGCCCAGGACGGCGTCACCGTCAGAGTCTTTGGCAGCCCAAGACCAACTTTAGTCAGGGTAAGTGTACCAGATGTTCCCCTTCAAAATGGCCAATTGTTGGCGCCCTTCCCGCTCATTATTTGGGAAGAGGCCCATGGCCTCCCTCTATAAATAGGACTAGCCACCACAGATAGAGGAGGGGCCAAGATAGGTCGAACCTATCGGAGAGTGAGAGAGAGAAGCGACTGGACTCACCAAAGCAGTCCAGCGCACCAGCTCAAGAACAGCCCCTCGCGAGGCTGTTCTTCCTTTGTACTGTTCATCATCAGCCCCTGAGGCAATCCACCATGCCACAAACTAGAGTAGGGTATTACACCACAATGGTGGCCCGAACTAGTATAAACCTCGTGTCCCTTGTGTGTTCATCTTCCTAGTTTAGATTCCTTGCTAACCATTGACGTGTGAGCTGGTAGGGAAAAGATCTCCGCGCACACCCCAGTGTTCGAACCTCAAGGGTCTGTGAAAGTGCGTTATATCGACTAGAGGGGGGTGAATAGGCGATTTTTATGAATTCTTCACTGAGGAATTTGCCGGTGAGGAAATTCCTTAGTGAAGAACTACTTGCAGCGGAATAAGTACTCAGAAGTAAGCATAAGAGAATGCGGGCATGGTCATCATGATGAAATGAAGACAAACAAAGAGTATGTAGCGTAAACACAGGATAGCACAAGATGAGGACAAACAGACTGAAGAAATTGAACTGAGGAAATTGAGAAAGTCTTCAGTCAAAGTCTTCAAACACAGATATGAATGAACACTCAACACAGTAATGAGGAAATGAGAGAGTTGAGGAAATAGAACCAGTTAGGTTGGTGAAGACAATTATTTGATAGACCAGTTCCAACTGCTGTCTCAGTTGTACATCTGGTTGGAGCGGCTGAGTATTTAAACTCGAGGTCACACAGTCCCGGACACCCTGTCACTAAGCACGCAGCTCAGGACACCAAGTCCTTACCGTATTCTCCTTGAACTAAGGTCACACAGACCTCGTCCAATCACTCGTGGTAAGTCTTCAGGCGACTTCCAAACCTTCACAGACTTGGTCACTCGGCGATCCACAATTCCTCTTGGATGCTCTAGACCATGACGCCTAACCGCCTGGAAGAAGCATAGTCTTCAAAGGTAACAAGCATCGGATCCACGCAGGATCAATCTCTTCAGTGATGCTCAATCACTTTGGGTTTGTAGGGTTTGGTTTTGGGTTTTTCCTCACTGATGATTTTCGCCAAAGTCCTCAGAGGATGGGTTGCTCTCAAATGACAAGTGTCAAGTTTCTTCTCGAGCAGCCAACCAGCTAGTGGTTGTAGGGGCGGCTATTTATAGCCTAGGAGCAGCCCAACATGATAAGACATAAATGCCCTTCAATGATATGACCGTTAGGTGGATAAGATATTTTGGGACAGTCAAGCAAGAAGACAAGAACGGTCGGAAATTTGACTCTCAAATTCTTAGGGCTATCATGTTCCTCACTGTAGGCAATCCGACCGCAAATTCCTAACTCCTCATTCGTAACAAATTCTCACGTGCCGTAAGAACTTCGCCTCTCACATCAAGAAATTGACTGAACTGTATGAGATTTCCAAAGGCTTCACTCAAGGGATTGGTAGGTGTAGGATTTTGAGTTGAGCATCACATGGAAATTTTTCCTTAGTATTTCCTCGACCCTTTAATGTAACGGTGTTTCCTATGACTCAAGAAAGAGAAAAACAAAACTACGAAAACAAAAGTCTTCACGCTTCATGTTCCTCAAATGAATACCAAGTCTTCAAGGTCACACCAATTTCTTCACTTTCAAAGTCTTCAGAAAGTCTTCAGAATATCAAAGTCTTCAGTCGAAGAACTTCATTTTTAGGGGTCGACTTTCACTGTAAATATCAAACTCCTCATAGACTTATAGACTTGTGTACACTCATAAACACATTAGTCCCTTAACCTTTAAGTCTTCAATACACCAAAATCACTAAGGGGCACTAGATGCACTTTCAATCTCCCCCTTTTTGGTGATTGATGACAATATAGGTTAAGTTTTCAACGGGGATAAACATATGAAGTGTAAATACTGATGTTGAGGAATTTGATTGCAAGATATAGAAGAGTTCCCCCTGAAGATGTGCATAGTGAGGAATTTGCTTTTGAGGCAGTGCACATTTGAAGAGTTGAATCATGGAGATCTCCCCCTATATCTTGTAATTCATACACGATTTGACATATAATATGAAGAATTTGAAATGCATGATGAAATATGGTGCTTGATGAAATTCAGCATGCATATGCGATAATATTAATGAGGAACAAGCATGCAAAATAACGATCAAGAGTATCGAGCACAAAGCATCAAAAGTATCGAGCGCAAAGGCATCAAAAGTATCAAAACACCATCGGTTTAAGATTACAACTCGATCCAATAAAAGTTTCAAGAACGAGTTGTAACTTAACAAAAAATGCCCATATAATAGGCCCGCTTGAAGACTAACTCAAATTTCTCCCTTTGTCATCGAATGACCAAAAGGATCGAACCGAGGACTAACGCTCAAGAATTTCAAGTTGATGAAGGAGCGCCAGCGTTGTTCGGTCGGTTGTTGTAGTGGGGCCTGCCGCAGTTGTCGCCCAAGTCTTCATTTTCATCGTTGTCTCGTGATGAAGAATAGAGCTGGCCACCAAGGAAGGAACTTTGACCTTCTTGTATTTCTTCTGAGGAGGTGCAAACCAGTCAAATTCTTCCTTGAGACCCATTGTCGCCGCTTCTTCCGTCAGAGACATTTGAAAGAACAGCCCAAAGCGCTTGAAGGTTTCATGGAGGTAGTAGTGGTTTTTCTTCACCGCATTGTGTGTAGAGGTCATGTTGTGAAGAATTGAACCAAACCGACGCTTGACCCATTTATGATTGCGATCAACCTTCCGATGAAGACCGAGGAGTAACTCACGATCACCATCACCCCGGTGTCGTGGCTTGAGGACTTTGCTTGCTGAGATATTTGCGCAGAGTCATGTGTGGAGTCATCATTGGTGGAGTAGGATGCAGCTTTGCTAAACTGTCCATCCAATGGACGAGTGTTTTCATCGATCACAGCAGCTTGCCTTGCCCTTGTCATCACCGAGGTAAATGTCCGTTTGAGGACTTCAATCGGGGGCAAGTAGCTGCAGTGGTTCAGAGTATCAGCCTTGTAATTGAGTGAAGACCTTGTCCAGATGAACCTCATAATCCATGGTGCATAAGGCTTCAGCTCAAAAGGTGACATAGCAATATTCGCCAGAGTCCTCATGAAGAAATCATGGAAGTTGATGGGAACGCCATGAAAGATATTGAAAAGCATATTCTTCATGATGCCAACGACTTCTTCATCATTTGAGTCGTGGCCTTTGATAGGACTCATTGTCTTCGTCAGAATCCGATAGATAGTCCGAGGCACATACACAATTCCTTGACAAGGAATTTGGTTCTTGGGGCCTGCCCTGCTTCAAAGTCTTCATCAAGACTTGCATATAGTGATTGAAAGCTCAGTTCGTTGTAGATACAACGAGCACCATCAAGGGAGGACTGAGTGGTAGAGCACGGCAATTCAGCTATGGTGCCTTGTAGTGAGTATTTTCGACATCCAGCCTAACACCCATGAGTTCACGCCTTCACGCCTCCCGTGATGTGCAGCATTGCATAGAATTGAAGAATGAGTTCTTCATTCCAATCATGTATGTTAGTGCAGAAATTTAGAAGTCTTGCGCCGTGAAGAAAACCGAGGACCTGCTCAAGCCCGGCAGAGACTCCATGTCCACATGAGGAATATGTGCATGATCGAAGACTTTGTCTTTGTTGAAGAGCACTGAGAAATAGAAATTGGCTTGACTGGCAGTCCAGAAACGCCTCTTCCTTATGCGAGCAGAGTCGTATGGGTTGTAATCCGTGAAGAAAACGTGCTCGCCAAAGAAGTCTTCAGCCATGAACTTTTGCTTAGTTGAGAATGGATTCTTTGGCTTTGGCAATGGAGTGTCAGTGAGTTGCATCACGACCTCTGGAATCGCAATCTCAGGTTCTTCAGGCTGAGGAATTTGTGGTTCCTCCACATGTGCAGTCCGAGGATCAGCAAGAAGAGGTTCATCGCGCTTAGTGGCTGGAATTTCTTCATGTACAGATGAAGTGGGATGAGTTTCTTCAGATCCCATTTGAACTGTAGGGAGCAGGGACCGAGGAATCTGTTGGATTGGGGTGAAGAGTGAGAGTTTGGATGCTGACTTTCCCAAAAGTCATCGCTCATCACCGGCGCTAGTGCTTCCAATATCCACATCTTCTTTAATTTCTCAACACCGCCTCTTCACTGTGAACCGAGGCATAGGCGAGGAAATGATTGGGGTTGAAGGGATTGCTTCCACTTCAATTTCTTCATCAATCTGCTTTGACGAAGCAAAGAAATGATCTTCTTCATCGATCCGCTTGGGATCTCATAATCTTCACCAAAAGGAACAAGGTCCTTTGATGGAATTGAGGAAATTGGAACAACATCAATAGGATTTTCAAAGGAGCTGGTCATTGGCTTCATTTTCTTCGCAGTCAAGAATTTGACGATCTAATGCTTTCCGCTTTCTTCACCGCAGCTCGCTCGCAGCCTTGGTCTTCTTCACATCGAGGCGATGGAAGAATTGGAGTTGGTGTTGGCGCAGGAGGAGCCGAGGAATCTGGTTGATTTTCCTCAGCGCAACGGATGCAGCTTGTTCTCGACTTGTTCGGGCTTTCTTCAGCGCACCACTAGTGGATGCCCCGCAATTTCTTCAGAGGCTGGAATGGGATCATCAGCCTCGAACTAGCATTGTCTTCAAGAGCCTGAACTTCATCAAAGAAGTCGGCATGTTCTCCACCATCGAAATGAGGCTCCAGCCTGAGGAATTTCATGTTGCGTTGGGGCAGCAACATTGGTGAACTTCTTCGTTGGATTGACAAATCTGACTTTGGCTCCTTGCCAATCAGCATAATATGAGTCAAATTTGTCGCTGAGGGCTTTGATATCGGCCTGCATCTTTATAAGTTCTTCAGTTGTCATCTTGACAACGCTTTTCTTCAGCAGTTTCTCCTTTCTATACCGCGATTTCTTGACCTCTCTGGCCGTAACAAATTTCCATTTCTCCTCTTGGATGAAATGAGTCAGCATGTGCCTTTGGCCAGGTGTTAACTTGAAGTCAGGCATAGGAGTGTTTGGGTCCTTGTGCCAGAGATCAATGTAGTCTAGGATCGCTCTTGGATCCAACAGCAGTGGCACAGGTGTGCCTTTGGCTCTAGCAGCCCTTTCTTGGTGGTCTTTGATGATTTCCGCAAGTTCATCATCATCAGCCTCATCATCTTCAGGTGGCTCTTGGAAGGCGACCTGTTTCTTCTTGGGACTTGGCCGAGGACCTCGTCCAGCTGTGGCCTTAGTCTTCAGCAGAGTTGGGCCAGATGAAGAATTTGGTGCAGCCGAGGAACTTGTGAAACACTGTATAATGGAGATGCTCGCAGTCCTTGGCACGTGGCCGATGAACAGTGCCGAGGACTTTGTCGAACTGCCGAGGACTTTGTAGGAGCAGCCGAGGACTTGGGAGGAGCAGGAGCAGCATGAGGAATTGGCCGTGAGGGCACAACTAAGGAACTTGGCCGTGAGGGCACTGCTGGTGAAGCACTTGGCTTGTGTGGGCTTCTTTTCCATAGATTTTCTTGGCTTGACAGAGGCCTCAGTGGCACCAGCAGTAGCAGAGTCTTCATTAATTTCCTCACAGCCTCATTGGCTTGTCTTGCCAATTTGGCTTGGCGCTGGCCCATTCTTCAGAAAGTCCTCACCACGCTTGATGTCAGGTGGGGTCGCCTTCTTGACCAAAGTGCCAATGGAGCTCTTGGGCATGGAGGATTGAGAGCGAATTTCTTCATGTACTTTGGAGTTACATATCTGTACTCCCTCCATTCCTTGCCCATCTCCTTTCAATCCTTTGAATGCGCACCTTGCGCTGATTTTTGTTTTCTTTGCGAACTCAGCTTCATCAGTGTGCAATAATCAGCATATATTTCCTCGTGGATCTCAAATGCACCATGACCTCAGCCTCTTTCCTCCTTTCTGTGGCTTCTTTCCTTCTGCCATATTCTTCGTGAGGAATTTGAACAAACGAATTCTCTCAAGAAGTATGCAACTTTTCTTTGAGGAACGCTGCAAATGAGTTAAGTTGATGAGAACCTAGTGATTCAAAGAATGACATGAGTACCGTGAACAGAGTATAGTTGCGAGGAATTTGGAGAGGTCATATGCGTTCTCAAAAGGTTTTTCAAAAAGAACTAGTTTGAGGAATTTGACCAGATGAGCCTTGAAGAATTTCACTAAGCGATCTTTGTCTTAGGTTCCAGAGTTGTATAGATCGAGGATCCACACAACCGAGGAATCTTGAAGAAAATCATTGCTTAGAGAAATGAATCAAGAGCATATTTTGTTTGAGGTGTTCATATGTGTGAAGATTTGAAGAATAAACACCTTTGAAGATTTTCAGAAGGTTTGAGAATCAAGGCGAGTAATAAAAGTAACTTTTAATTACCCGGTGAAGAACACGATTTAACCGAGAAGAACAGATGGAAGTTCGTCAGTTAGATCTTCCACGCCCTAACTTGGCGGGGAAGACAGCTACGGCGGCGGAGAGTGAAGATTTCGCGGTCGGCGTGAGTACGTCGGCGACGAGGTCGAGGCAGTGAAGATTTTCCTCTCCGGCGATGATGGAGTAGCGGTGGCGCTAGGGTTTGAGAAGCTCGAGCGAGAGAGAGAGCGGTCGAGCGGACTAAAGGAAGTGAGGAAGGGGAGAGGGGGTATATATAGCCACGGTGAAAAACTGTTCGCCCGAAGATTTGGGACGAACGTGCCCCTGACCCTTCTCCTTTGCTTGACATGTGTCACCCACGTACTGAGAAGTGGAGATTGTGTTAGATCGTGGGTGAATAGATAAATCTATCGTGGAATCCGGAACGGTTTGAGCGGCAAAAACAAAAGTTTGGATAAGATCAGTTTTAAAGTTCCGTTCGCAATTTCTTCAGCTGACTAGGACACAGTGAAGATTTTGAACGAGTTTCAAATAGAACGCACATGAAGAATTTTTGAATAGATTGGGTTGAGTATAGCATAGAGGGGGAAGGGTCCGATCACATTCACTTAGCAGAAAAAGCGACTTGAAGAAATAGCCATAGGTGAATGCTGTAGAGAACATAAACCCATATATATACATAGCTAATGAAGAAAAACGACGGAAACAGTGAAGATTTTGAAAAGTTGAAGAATATGAAAAACTGAAGAATTTCAAAAAAATGAGGAAAAACTCAAATTGAAGATTTTCAACTTTGGTGGTGGCGTGACCCACGGATAAGAATGATGATTTCGACACCACGCATAATTGTCGAGGGTTCGAGAATCAAATTCTTCATTAATTTCTTCACACTTGGAGTGTTATTCTTCATTGATTGAAGAAAACGCTTCTTCATGTGTTGCACATCTAAGTCATCAATTTTGCATAAGTGTCGGATGTGTGTCCTTTTCAAAGAACATTCAAGATTCTAAGATATTTAGCTCACACCGCAACTTCCTAAATCTCTTCTCATCCAAGGGCTTTGTGAAGATATCGCTAGTTGTTCTTCAGCCTTCACATACTCGATGGAGATGTCGCCTTCAACACATGATCACGAAGAAAATGATGATGAATTTGAATGTGCTTTGTCTTCGAAAGTGCTGAACTAGGTTGTGAGCAATCTTGATGGCACTCTCATTGTCACAGTAGAGAGGCACATTCTACACATTGATGCCGTAGTCCTTGAGAGTTTGCTTCATCCACAGAATTGAGCACAACAAGAGCCAGCAACAATGTATTCAGCTTCCGCAGAGACAAAGTGATACGCAGTTCGCTTTCTTCGAGGACCAATGCACCAAAGATCGTCCGAGGAAATGACAAGTACTAGATGTTGACTTGTGGTCCACATGATCACCAGATAGTCGAGTCGAATATCCAATGAAATCAAAAGTAGAGCCCTTGGGGTACCATAATCCTAGTGTTGGTGTGTGAGCTAGATATCAAGAATATGCTTCACAGCCTTATGGTGTGAATCCTTCAAAGTAGCTTGAAATCGGGCACACATGCAAACACTAAGCATTATATCTGGCCTAGATGCACATAAGTACAATAGAGAACCAATCATGGAGCGGTATACCTTGTGATCAAGTCAATACCATTTTCATCAAGGCATAGATGGCCATTTGTGGGCATAGGAATTTTGACACCTTTGCAATCTTGCATGCCGAATTTCTTCAGACATCTTTGAGGTATTTCTCCTGAGATATGAATATGCCATTGTGTTGTTGATTTAATTTGAAGACCTAAGAAGAATTTCAACTCTCCCATCATAGACATTTGATATTCTTCACTCATCATATAGGCAAATTCATCACTATAACATTGGTCAAGACAGCCAAAGATAATATCATCAACATATATTTGGCACACAAACAGTTCACCATCATATGATTTAGTAAAGAGAGTAGGGTCGAGTGAACTGGTGTGAAGCCATTCTTCACGAAGAATTCCTTCAATGTATCATACCACGCCTGTGGGGCCTGTTTGAGACCATAGAGGGCCTTGTTGAGTCTCAGACTTTGTCGATTCTTTGGATCTTCAAAACTGGGGTTGAGCAACATATACTTCTTCCTCAAGCTTACCATTGAGGAATGCAATTTTACATCCATTTGATATAAAGTGATATTATGATGGTTAGCATAAGCAAGTAATATGCGAATAGCCTCAAGTCTAGCAACAGTGCAAAAGTTTCATCGAATCAATTCCTTCAACTCTGTGTAGCCTTGAGCTACAAGTCGTGCCTTATTCCTCACCACAAGGCCATTTTCATCTTGCTTGTTGCGGTAGATCCACTTTGTGCCAATGATATTATGCTTGCGAGGATCTGGACGTTTGACCAGTTCCCACACATTGTTGAGCTCGAATCGATGTAATTCTTCTTGCATGGCCTGAATCCACTCAGCTCCGTAAATGCTTCATCTACCTTAGTGGGCTCTGTGATAGACACAAAAGAATAGTGCCCAAAAAGTTAGATAAATGTGAAGCTTTTGAGCGTGTGATAGGACCTCGGCGCTTCAATGTCATCGATGATCTTGTCAACTTGCACTTCTTTTGCAACGCGAGGATGAGCTGGTTGTCGCCGAGGAATTTGATCATTTTCCTCAAAGACCATTGTCTTCAAAGATTATCTTCAGTGCATCACTCGACGCTCTTCACGCATAAGAATGAATTCTTCAGCAGATTCTTTAGTAGGAATGACATCCTCGCTGTTTTGAACTTGATAGATTCCCGGTGAGCTGGTTCATCTAACACAGAAGATAGGTGCTCTCTTTATGAGCCATTAGTTTCATCAAACCGCACATCTACAAGATCAACAATCTTGTGAAGAGCGATGTTGAAGACTCAGAGGTGTGCGAGTCCTTTCCGTAACCAAGCATAAAACCTTCATGTGCTTTCGTGCAAATTTAGAACTGTGATGAGGATCTCTAATCCAGCATTTAGCAATCAAGACTTTGAAATAACTCACATTGGGTTTCTTGTCGCGAGGAGTTCATAGGCAGTCTTCTTGAAGAATTTGTGAAGACACACTGCTGATGATGTGGCACGCGGTATCAATTGCATCAATCCAAAACGACTAGGCGCTTTGTATTCATGAAGCATAGTGCAGCCATCTCAACAAGAGTTCTGTTCTTGCGCCCACGACGCCCATTTTGCCGAGGAGTATCGGGAGCAGATAACTCATGAGTAATACCAAGTTCATCAAGATAGGCATCAAGACCGAATTCTTGAACTCAGTTCCATTGTCACTCCTAATGTGTCCGATCTTCACACCAAAGTTAGTTGAAGCCCTCGAGGAAAATCGCTTGAAGACTTCCTGCACTTCATTTTGTAAGTAACAATGTGTACCCATGTGTAACGAGAGTAATCATCAACAATAACAAAGCCATATAGAGATGCATCATTAGTGACTGCTGAGTAATGATTAGGACCAAAGAGGTCCATGTGAAGCAATTCAAGGGACGAGTAGTGGTCATGATAGTCTTCACTGGATGCTTGGCCTTGGTCATTTTTCCAGCTTCATGTGCTCCACACAAGTGATCCTTGAGGAATTTTACATTCTCAATGCCAATGACCTGCTTCTTCTTTGCAAGCGCAGTAAATTCCTCATGCCTGCGTGACTAAGTCGCCGATGCCATAGCCAGCCTTCAAGCTTTTGCAAGTAGACACACGGCTGGTTGTGGTCCCAGAGAGAAATCAACAATATACAAGTCTCCTCTCCTAAAGCCTTCAAGACTTTGGAATTGTCAGCTTCCATAATCACAACACAACGATATTTGCCAAAGATAACAACCATATCAAGATCACAATGCATTGAGATCGACATGAGGTTGTATCCTAAGGACTCAACAAGCATGACTTTGTCCATGTGTATGTCCTTAGAGATTGCAACCTTACCAAGACCCAATACCTGACTTTTGCCTTTGTCAGCAAAGATGATATGCTTCAGATGTGAAGGTGATAAGGGAGTATCCATTGTCGGATTTCGGGTTCCGGCAGACCCTTAAGGTTCGAACTCTGGGGTGCGCTCGGAGATCCAACCTCCACCGCCTCGCACTCGCTGAATCATGGAGACCTAAACTACTAGAAAGAACAGCACAAGAGACACGAGATTTATACTAGTTCGGGCCACCGCTGTGGTGTAATACCCTACTCTAGTTTGTGGTGTGGTGGATTGCCTCTTGGGCTGATGAGGAACAAGATAGGAAGAACAGCCTCACGAGGGTCTGTTTGGTGGGTGTGATGAACTGCTAAGTGGTGTCCTGCCGCCTAGCTTGAGGATCGGGTCTCTATCTCTCTCTCGATTCCAAATGCCCACCTTCTTCCTATCCGATCGTCTTGTCATCCTCCTTACTATGGTGGCTAGCTCTACTTATATAGACGAAGGCCCTGGGCCTCTTCCCAAATATTGAGCGGGAAGGGCGCCAACAATTGGCCATTTTGAAGGGGAACAGCGGGTACACTTATCCTGACTAAAGTTGGTCCTCGCTTTGCCAAAGGCTTTGGTGATGACGCTGCTTGGGCTCCACGATGACTCCTTCCAGCCGCTGGGGCTGTTCTTGGTCTTGTTGCAATCAAACGGATGCCTTTGCTTGATGCTCTCGCTGCGCTTGCTCCTTTGCACCAAAGAGGAAAGGAGGACGCCAGACGGGCTGGCGCCTGATCGGGCGCCTTTGGTCGTCATGGCTATGCCATGGGCACCTCGTGAGGTACCCTGCCTTGAACTCTCCGCCTCCTCATGAGCCAGCCTGACGAGGCCGTGCCTCGAGGAAGCTCCTGGTCATCCGCCTCATGAGGCTTGGCCTCGCGAGGGTCTTGAGCTTGTGTTGGTGAAGATGGGCTGTCCTGGCCTCCTTGAGCCACGCCAGCAGCCAGCAGCAAGTCTAGGGACCCCTGCTCCTGAACGCCGACAAGAGCCCCCGGCCCACGGCACGCCCGAACTTGGCCGAGCAGAGAGGCGAAGGGCAGTGCAAAGCGTCATGGGTCTCTAACAGCCTCATGCCTTGGGCGCCAAGGTGGCGGTTGATTGGATGCGCGCGCTTTGCAACTGCTGTGTTGATAACAGAGCGGCATCTTCCTTGCCTCCCTTACATTCGCCAACACCGCCAGATCCCTTTCACGCCTCCCTCTCGCTCGAGATCTTCAGATCCACTCCGCTGCTTCTTCTAGCCAGTCATGGCTCCTCGCCAAACCCCGGCCGGAGCTTGGTACTCTCCTGCCTTGGACCCACCAAATGTGTCAGGGGCGAGCCTCGCCCTGATGCGCCGGTTGGCGGAGGCGCAGGGCGTCAATGGAACGGCGGTGTTCAAGGCCGGCTCCTCCGCCCCTGAGGGCCGGGGGAGTACCTTCTACCCATTCTTCGCGAGCGCCATCATTGCTGGTCTGGTGCCTCCCTTCTCTGAGTTCTTCTTTTCCGTCCTCCGTCACTACAACATCCAAGCTCTGCACCCCATCCCAACTCCGTCCTTCTTCTGGCAATCTTCGCTTACTATTGTGAGGCCCATGTTGGGGTGAAACCCTCGGTGGCCTTGCTGCACCACTACTTCCTCCGAGCCTCCCGTGGCTCCGCCTCCGCGTGCGCGAGCGTTGTTGCATACGGCGGAGCCATCGCCATTTCAAACCCTGGGAAGCGGATCGAGGGCTTCAGGAGCAAGTGGGTCTTGGTGGATGCTGGGCGGATCCACCCTCGGCTGATCCTGCCCACGGAGCCCGCCGAGAGTTCCGACGATCGTCCCGAGCGAAGCTTCGGATCCTCGCAAGTTGGTGCCGAGAAGATGGATGCATATCTGAAGCCGGCCGACGCGGGCGGCGCCTGCTGACCGTGCGTCGCCGCTGCCGAGGGAGTTCCTGAGCACCAACTGCCTCGCACGCCAGATTGCCTCGATGTGGAGGCCTCACTCGAGCCCCGTGGTCCTGGCCGGCGAGGATCTCGCGACGGTCCTCCAGTCCTTGGTTGGGGGCGATGTGGCGAGACCGAGGCGCCTCACGCCCCTGTTCCTTCATGAGGATTGGGAGCAGGTTGGGGTCCATGCCCGCCTTCAACGGGGACGGGCTCGTGCCCACGGAGGCTCCGGAGGACCTGGTGGACATGTCCTCTTCCGCCTCCGGCGAAGAGGTGGAGGAAAGAGAGCCAGGAGGGCGGTTGTTTCGGGGGCGGAGTCAAGGGCTCCTCCGCTGCGGCGCAGGCCCCGCGTTCTCCGCCTCCCCGAGAGTGACGACGACGAGGATGAGGGTGAGCGGGGAGGCAGAAGCCTGCCCCCGATCCCGAAGAAGGACCGGACTGGGCTGGTCCTCGCTGGTCCGCCTGCCCCGGGCGGGCTGCAGACGCGCCTCCTGCTCCTGGTCCCTTGAAGCTGATCCCTGCAGTCGGCTCTCGGGCTTCAAGTATGGCCGGAGGCTGCTCGAGTCCACCAGCGACGACCTATAAGTGCATGCTTCCCGTCTTGATTATTGCTCTGTCGACGAGATCTGGTGCCCATGTTCTTCGGCCAGGCTGGCGCCCGCGGCGAAGAAGCTGAAGGGGGCTCCTGAGGCCCCATCCGTGGCGGTGCGCCCGCCTCAAAAGAAGATGATCCCGACGCCCAGTGCCTCTCCTGCTGGGCGCCCTCGCGAAGTCTTGGCTGAGCCTGGCTGGGCGAAGCTCAGCCCTTGACCCAAAGCGACTCCCGATGTGGCCTTGCTGGGCGCTGCCTCCACCGTTGCCGTGGCGCCGCTGGTTCCGCCTCAAGGCGCAGTGGCTACACCGCCGCCATCTCCTCCTACTCCACCAACTGCTGTCTCTCCAACTCCTCCCGCTGTCCTGGATCGTGCTGCCGCTGAACTGGACCGGCTGTGGCAGGATCTTCTGGGCGCCGACCCTTGCTTGGTGGCCGGGCGCTTGGAGCTGGCCTCTGGCTGGATTCGCGCCGACGCTTCGATTTGGGCGGCGCTAGTCCAGGCCTCGACGGCTTGCGATGAGGAGAAGCAGGCTGCTCGTGAGGCGAAGGTAGCCCGCGATGCTGCCCTGGGGGAGGCAGCCAGCATCCAAGGTCGCTGTGAGACACTGGAGGGCGAGCTGAAGGGCCTGCAGAACCAGCTCGTCGAGGAGGCCCGCCTCCGCCAGGAGTAGGAGGAAAGCATGAAGGCTCGCGAGGCGGCCTCCAAGGACCGGGAGGCCAAGCTGAAGAAGCATCGTGACCACCTAGACGCGCTGGAGCAGGAACTGGAGGCGAGGAAGGTCGAGCTGGAAGCCAAGGCGCGGGTTCTTGCCGAAGATCGCGTGGCCTTCATGGATATGGAGGTGAAGGCTCGCGCCTTGCTGAGGGAGCTTTATGATAGCGGACTGGAGAGCCCACTTGCCGGCGCAGAGGACGGCCCCGCCAAGCTGCTTCCCTTCCTGATTCGTGCTCTTGAAGATGTCTCCCTTGGTCTTGGCCCCACGGCTGAGGCCGAGGCGCGGGTCTTGTCTTCTCGCACCGACGTGATCCTCACCACATATATCTCGCGATCCCAGCGCCGACATGGACAGCTCTTTGGAGCCGGCAAGCATGAGCATGCAGTTGCTGCCGAGGCTGTGAAGGGTCGCTGGAGGCTCTGTTGGGAAGTTCCGGCCTCAGCACCAAGCCGGGCGAGGCGCTGCCTGCCCTGCTGCTTCACGAGGCGAGCCCACTCCATGCTGCCACCGCCGACAAGTGACCTGCCAGGCTCCTGCCTTGCTTTTAATTCCTGCACGTGTATCATGCCTCGGGAGGCGCGAAACTTGCTTTGGTATTGCGATAACAGTGTGGACTGTAATATTTGCATTTGAATTCCTTGAAATTTGTGCTTCCTACTTGCGTATGTTCTACGTCACAGAGCCCGCCCTCACAAGATACCTCAGTCAGCTGCTAGCCCCGACCGGAAACCAGGACGGGACCAAGGAGGAGGGCTACGTGATGTTAGGCTCCTGAGTCGCGATGCTCAGGAGTCCCCTTGTCGCACGAACAGCAAGTAGGAGGTGAGACGGGTGGACCCACCGCTCTACGCCCCAGAGAGCCCGACCTCACAGATACCTCAACCGCCGTTAGCCTTTCGGAACTAAGTGGTGAGGGGCTACGTGACCAGTTAGGCTCCTGAGTCGCGATGCTCAGGAGTCCCCCTTGACGCTCAAACGGCATGCGTACTTTGGCTCCGCCGGGAGTGACATATGATTTAACCAGGCCCGAGGGGCCTGGCTGGGTGGCGTCGCGTCTGGCATGACCCAGCGCAGCCCGTGCCCAGCCCCTCGGCGGGCGCCTCCCGAGGGGAGGCGCTATGCGACTCAGGCCAGACACCGAGCCTGGGTTCCCCGAGGTTGATGCGACCCGAGGCCACCTCGCTTGTTTATCACAAGCGCTGAGCATAGCGCTTCCGCATGCGATGGGGCATAGCCGCCTCCTCGGCAAGTGTCGTCACCAGTAGCGAGCATGGTGCTTTGTAACACCCCGGATACAACTTTCCATATTCAGAATCTCGACTCTTGCCCTTTCCGGAGATGTGATTTATTATTTCCTTCGTGGTTGGGTTTTGTCTGTTGTTTTGCATTTTGTTTTTGTTATGCATCTCATCTCATGGCATCATCTGCATTTCATCCGCATGTTTTTCAAAACTTGCATCCGCTCGGGTTCCGCCGGTTCTCTCCGTTGTCCGCTCCGAGTCCGGATACACTCGCACGCGCTCCGCTGCACCTCCAAATATTATTTTATAAGTGGCATAATAATGTTCTCGAATGGGTTGCAACTTGTCATGCGGTCTTATTATAGTGTAGACAGGCCGCCGCCAAGTTTCGTCGATTCGAGTCCATTTGATAGCCCAACTGTTAAACCTACTACCGCGATATAGCCGGTATATTCGCTTGACGTTTTCGGTCTCCTAAACAGATGCCGGGTCGCCTGCTCCTCTCTCTTCTCAGCCCGAGGCATTCTACACAGCCCACCAACCCTCTCCTAGTTTCCTTCCGCTCTCGATCGTCGGATCGTGATCGGAGGTCTCAAACGGCCTCAAACCCCCCTAGAGACTAAACCCTAGCCCCTTTCCTATTTAAACCCCCTCCCTTCCATTTTGGGCCTCCTACCTACCTCCCTCCTCCGCAGCCTCCACCCCCTCCTCGATTCAGCGCCGCCTCCACCTCCGCCACTTGTCCCTCCGCCCAAGGCCCCGGACCATCCGGCGCGCGACACGCCGCCTCCCAAAGACCTCCGTGGCCTCTCCTCAAGGCCGCCACCTGTCCTCCCCGCCACCCCACTTCACTGCTGCCCGCCAGTTCTGCTGGGAGCCCGCCTGGCCGCCCAGGCCCTGGGCCGCCTGAGCCTCACGCGCCTCCTCAGGCTGAGCCGGGCCCGAGCTCCCGCCGACCCCGAGGTCCCCGAGCTCCTCTCACTGCCTCGCCTCACTGCCACCGAGCCGCCACCACCGACCTCCCAGCCGACCCCTGTCCCCTCTGCTCCCCGTCCGCTCCTCCTCTCTCTCTCTCTGACCCGCCTCTCTCTCTCTCTCTCTCTCTCAGGTCACCATGCCCCATCGCCGGAGTAGGCCATCTCGCCCGAGCCTGTCACTGCCTCCGCGCCTCGGTCTTCGCTGGATCCGGGATCCCGCCACCGGATCTCCCCATCCCGCCATCCCGGCCTCCGCCCCTCGGCGCCTCCCCATCGCCATGGACGCCGCCCGCGCCCGCCGCAAGTTCGGGAGGAGCCCGAGCCTCCTGCCTCTGCCGCCTGACCGCCTGACCTCACAGGCTTCTGCCCACCCCTGCCCTCCTCCTGCTCCACCGACCGGGCCAAGGCCCATGGTGAGCAGACCCTTCCCTCCCCTCAGCACTATTTGGGCTAGCCAGCCGCCCGTATTTTTTTTTTCGCTCATGAATTTGCTATTTATCCAGGATTTACTATTTTGCGTAAAAACCCTCCATGTTCATGCATCAATAATTAATTAACCGTGCATCGGATTTAAACAAACTTTATATGTAATATGCTCAGAAATTGTGTAGATTAATAATATGCCATTTTCATCCATGTTTAAAATGTTTAAATTGATGTTTGCTTTAATTTGCTATTATGCCATGCTAAAATGCTTTAATTCATAACTAAATAACCGTGAATCGGAATTAAATGTTCTTTATATGTAAATGGGGTGGAAAATGCCTAGATTAACATGGTCCACTTTATGTTGCTGTTTAACAACTCTAAAATTGTGTTTAGGGCAGAACAGTACCGAATCTAAAATATTGCTCATGGGGATTTTCCGAATTGTTGTTTCTTATTTCCGCCTCATTTAAACTTGCCTAAATAGTTAGTTTAATTATGCTCCACCTCTTGCCATGTTTAACAACATTTAATATTGTTGTGTACCTAACCGAGAGAGAACTAAATAGTGTTAGAGAAATCATCAATATGCAACTCGCTGCATATTGAGCTCCACTTAACTTGTAGTGTTGTTTGTGCATATTGCCATGCCATGCCTCATTAAACCGGACATGCATCATATTTGTTTGTGCATCATGCCATGTTTATGCTTGTGCATTTATCATGTTGTTTGCTTCTTTCCGGTTTGCTTCTCTCGTTAGCTTCGGGTTCGTTCCGGAGTTGTGAGGATTCGTTCGCCTACGTCCGTTTGTCTTCTTCATGGACTCGTTCTTCTTCCTTATGGATTTCGTGCAAGATGACCATACCTCGAAATCACTTCTATCTTTGCTTGCTAGATGCTCGCTTTTGCTATGCCTATGCTACGATGCCTACCACTTGCTATATCATGCCACCCACATTGCCATGTCAAACCTCTAACCATCATTTCCTAGCAAACCGTTGTTTGGCTATGTTACCGCTTTGCTCAGCCCTCTTATAGCGTTGTTAGTTGCAGGTGAAGATGAAGTTTGTTCCTTGTTGAACATGGAGATGTTGTTCCTTGTTGGAACATGTTTACTTGTTGGGATATCACAATATATCTTATTTAATTAATGCATCTATATACTTGGTAAAGGGTGGAAGGCTCGGCCTTATGCCCGTGTTTTGTTCCACTCTTGCCGCCTCTAGTTTCCGCTATATCGGTGTTATGTTCCCGGATTTTTGCGCCCCTAACGCGGTCGGGTGATTTATGGGACCCCTTGACAGTTCGCTTTGAATAAGACTTTTCCAAAGAAGGCCCAACATTGGTTTTACATTTGCCTCACCACCACCTACCTTTTTCCCTTGGGAGTCGCTCTCTCGAGGGTCATCTTTATTTACCCCCCGGCCAATGCTTGTCTAAGTGTTGGTCCAAACTAGAGCACCATGGGGCCACCTTGGGGCAACTTGAGGGTTGGTTTTACTCAGAGCTAGTCTCATCCGGTCGTTGCCTCGAGAACGAGATATGTGCAGCTCCTATCGGGATTGTCGGCGCATCGGGAGGTCTTGCTGGACTTGTTTTATTGCTGTGAATGTCTTGTAGCCGGATTCCGAGACTGATCGGGCTTCCCGGGAGAAGGTCTATTCTTCGTTGATCGCGAGAGCTTATCATGGGCTTGTTGGGACACCCTGCAGGGTTTGAACTTTCAAAGCCGTGCCCATGTTATGTGGCAGATGGGAATTTGTTAATGTCCGTTGTAGAAAACCCGGTTGATCTTAATTAAAATACACCAACTCAAGGTGTAACTGTGATGGTCTCTTCTCGCGGAGTCCGGAAGTGAACACGGTGTTGGAGTTATGCTTGACGAAGTAGTTTCAGGATCACTTCTTGATCATAGTTGTTCGACCGCGCTTTGCCTCCTCTTCTCGCTTCTTTTTGCGTATGTTAGCCACCATATATGCTAGTCGCTTGCTGCAGCTCCACCTCACTACCCTGTCCTACCTTTAAGCTTAAATAGTCTTGATCTCGCTGGTGTGAGATTGCTGAGTCCCCGTGACTCACAGATACTTCCAAAACCAGTTTGCAGTGTGCCGATGAAACTGCAGGTGATGGACCCGAGCTCAAGGAGGAGCTCGATGAAGATCTTGTTCATTGTGTTGTTTCGCTTCAGCTTGATCAAGAGTGGAGCTCAGCTTGGGACGATCGGGATCTGTAGCATTTGGGGTAGTCTTCTTTTATTTTGGTTCCGTAGTCGGACCTTGATTGTATCTCAGATGATGTAATGTTTTACTCATGTATTGTGTGAAGTGGCGATTGTAAGCCAACTATGTATCTCTTTTCCTTATGTATTACATGGTTGTGTGAAGATTACCTCACTTATGACATTGCTTTCAATGCGTTATGCCTCTAAGTCGTGCTTCGACACGGGAGATATAGCCGCATCGAGGGCGCTAAGTTGGTAATCGAGCCTTCCCACTTAGGAGCCCCTACTTGATTGTTTGTCGACGTTGTTGAGTCTAGAATGGAAAATGTTTTGAGTCTTAGGATTATATATATCGGAGAGTAGGATTCTTTTTACTCCCAGTCCCTTCGCCGCCTCGTGAGGTATCCCGACGAGAGTTTTGACTCTTCTCTCCTCAAATTTCACTAAAAATTTTTTTAGGATCACGTGGTATCTTGGAATCGTTCCGATGGTTTTGTGACGAGAACATTGTTCTTGGTGCCTCCCGACATTTAGGGTTGTGGCAGTGTCCCGGGAGTTGAGCTCCGAGGTGTTGTCGCCACAATTTTATCGCTGCAGTTCTCGAATACCCGAGTTTTGCCGACATCGAAATCTCTTTTGTGCAGTTGTTGGTGAGATAACCCCGATAGCCCAAAGATCGTGGCGAAAAGGGAGTATTGCCATGACTTGTATAACGGATGTTTTTCAAGGTCGAGGTACACGATTTCCGAGGATTTCTTGGTTATGTGTTGACGGATGGATACAAATGGATCTAGGTATTGTTAGTTTGGGTGATATATTTTGTGTCCTCAGATCCCCAACACCAGATTGCATAACCGAAAGTTTCGGAGTTTATAGGTGGGAATTCTAGTAGCTTACAGTGATATCTTTCCGATGATGTATGATTTGAGATTGGGGTTCAACGCTCAGTGGTCCGCCCATTCACGGTCGATTTACAAAGGGTCGCGAGACGCCTTAAAGAATCCTTGGCTATGCTGATTCGGGACGCCTTGTTTGTCATTCGTGACGTCCGCTATACGTCAGGTCCGTGGGCCCCACCACTAACACTTTGGGCGTAAATTCTATCATGTGTTTGTTCCGCTCATTCTTGAAGCCAACTTTGTTTTGTTTTGTTTTGTGGTATTCGAGTTGCTTCAAGTCAAGTGTTGATTCCATACCTTTCCTAATTGGTGTTCTCATATTGCTATGTGAATACTAATCCTTCTTGATCACCGAGCTTGTCATGTTAATTCTTTTCCAACCGCGTGTTTTCTTCAAGTGAATCCGATCATTCCAACATTCGCAAGATCAATTCTAAGCTTTTTCTCAACGGTGTTCGCTTCATCCGACCCAAGTTGTTTTGATTTCCGCCCCCACCCTTTTTCTTCAAGGACTCAGATTTCTTAATCAAGTATCCATTTTATTGAGTGAAGTTTCTTCATTCTTTTCCTTTAATGTTTTATCCGTGATTTCTCATGAAGACGCTAAGGAAGTTTCAACCTTATCATTGTTCCATTCTAATTTTCTTCTCCGTGGATTAAGTCAAGTTTTCAGTGTTGATCGATTCTTTTCATCATTTCAAATGCTTTCTCATGTCGGTGCATCTCTTAATCATCCACTTCTCGCTATTCAATTGTTCCGAGTGTTGAAGATATCTCGAAGATTCTAGTTTCCATTCTCAATTCACTCAAGTTCTTTTGAGGATGCTATCTCATTCAAGCCATTTAACTCAACCGTGCAATATCTATTTCAAACAATTGTTCAACGGTGGTTCTTTTGAGGGCCCTAACCCACGTGTCTTTTCCTGTGATCTTACCCGACTCTTTTATTTTCCGGAGCTATTCCCAAATTCTTTGCAAAGTTTGACGAAGAATGAATTATCATCACCTTGGTTTTCCAAGATCTTCCAAATTATTTTCATTGTTGGTTCAACCTTCCTAATTTTCATTCCGAGTGCTTCAATAATTCATGGTGATGTTCTCGTCGTCATTCTCGAATTTTGAAGACCAAGAAGAGTTTCTCTTAAATCTCGCTTCTTTCTCTTCAAGATTCATGGTTCTAGCTTCGTGCCATCCTCATAATTGTTTTGATTGTGAGAATTCTTTTAACCCATCCGAGCATTTCAGAGTCTTTTCAGTTTGATTCTTCGAGCCCATCATCTCGAATTATTCATTCAAGCTGCTCAACTCTGGTTTTCCAAATCTCACCGTGCATCGTCAAATATCCTCTAATCAGTTCATGATCTCTTCGCTCTAATGTATCTAAATTTTGTCAAGCATCTTTATTCGCTTTTACAATTCTTCCCGTGAATTGTGCCTTTGCTACGCTCATTCTCAATTATTATGGTGGTTTGTTCAAGAGTTCTCTTCCTTCGTTATCATATAGACTCATTCGTTCTTTCCAATCCTACCGTGGTTCGCTGAAGACCTTCCCAAGTTTGCGCCATATCTATCTTAATCTTTTCTACGAGAATAAGTAGTATGCCAAATCCATTGCTTGTCATCAATCTAAATTGGTGAAGGATACGCATAACATAATTCTTGTTCTTGTTTCATCCAAGTGATTGATTCATTATTCCGAGTTCGTAATGGTATCAATTTCTCAGTTCTAAGTTGTTCATCTCTTCTTCCGGAGTTTGTTCATCATATCACAATTTGATTTCAGATGCTTCATCTTTTCTTTCCGGAGTTCCAAGTTTTCTCGGCTATATCATTTCAAAGCTTCATCTTATCACTGCAAGGCTTCACCTTGTGTTGTCAACTTCTCTTTCTTTTATCATCCTTTTGTTTACCGGAGTTCTTCATGGAGGTTCTACATGGTGGTTCGTCAAGGATTCTTTTCATTCTTCAATTGTTCTTCAAGTTTTCTCTCGGAGTTATGATCCGCCAAGCTATACTCTAAAATTGAACATGGTGCTCAACACATGTTTTGTTTTGAGGAGTTCAAGCATTCTTCTTCTTGCATTTCGAAGTGCAATTCTTTCTACCTTATCTCTTGAGATGGTGTTATGTCATTCTCGACAATTTGAGTTCGTGTTTCATGATTCACATGTTGTCAAGAATGAGGTATTTTAAATCCATCAATCTCTTCATTGGACTTATCTTGGGCTATATTTCACCTAAAGCTTTCCCTAAGGATTGTTGCTATTTATGGTGCTTATTAATGACCCAAGTTCTTCATTTGTCCTCCCGTGAAATAAGTTTCGCCTCCTTGTTGATATCAATCCAATCATTTGTTTCCGCAGTGGCGTAAGCTCACCTCATAATGTTGAGATGTTTCCATAAGCCCACTACAAGTTTATTCTTTTCGTTGTTGGTTTTCCAACAACTCCGCTCAATTCTTCTTTGCAAGGGTGCTTTTCCAAGTTCATTTGTGGCAGAAGTTGTCATTTTCTTCTCCATTCCTTTATTCCAACGACCTATCTTCAATTTTTCTTCCGGAGGCATTGTGATGTTGCACTCTTCACCCATCATCTTTCTTTTGTCAAGATCATGTTCTTTTCTTGCTTATCCATTTAACCGAGTGTCATGTTTTCATTCGAGTTCTCTCATCTTATCAAGTTTTGCCTCGCTTCCTCAACCGGAGAGCTGTCTGAAATCTTTCTTACCCCTTGTGCTTTTTTTTCAATAGTTCCGAGGCAGTATGTTGTTGATTTCATCAAGTATCATCCCATCTTCTCAAGTTCATGTTATATTCCTTCCATGTTCAATCGGAGTGCTGCCCAAATTATATCAATCTTTTCCTCTCATCTTGTTTTAAACGGAGTGGTTTCAATTCTATCTTGTCCATTAAACTCTTGATTCATGCCTTTTCAACCTTCAAGTTATCGTAATGTTCCTTGTTCCTCTTTTCTAACGGATTGTTTTCAACCTTGTTCATCTTCGTTGTGTTCTTTCTTTCATTTTGCTCAACCTCTCAAGGTTCTTTGGTTTCACCTGCTTGTCAAAGAAGCAACTTAGTTTTACCTCTCATCTTCCTCTTCCTTTTCCTCCGGTGCCATCCTAGATCTCGGACGAGATCCTCTCGTAGTGGTGGAGTGTTGTAACACCCGGATACAACTTTCCATATTCGTAATCTCGACTCTTGCCCTTTCCGGAGATGTGATTTATTATTTCCTTCGTGGTTGGGTTTTGTCTGTTGTTTTGCATTTTGTTTTTGTTATGCATCTCATCTCATGGCATCATCTGCATTTCATCCGCATGTTTTTCAAAACTTGCATCCGCTCGGTTCCGCCGGTTCTCTCCGTTGTCCGCTCCGAGTCCGATACACTCGCACGCTACCGCTGCACCTCCAAATATTATTTTATAAGTGGCATAATAATGTTCTCGAATGGGTTGCAACTTGTCATGCGGTCTTATTATAGTGTAGACAGGCCGCCGCCAAGTTTCATCGATTCGAGTCCATTTGATAGCCCAACCGTTAAACCTACTACCGCGATATAGCCGGTATATTCGCTTGACGTTTTCGGTCTCCGAAATGATGCCGGGTCGCCTGCTCTCTCTCTTCTCAGCCCGAGGCATTCTACACAGCCCACCAACCCTCTCCTAGTTTCCTTCCGCTCTCGATCGTCGGATCGTGATCGGAGGTCTCAAACGGCCTCAAACCCCCTAGAGACTAAACCCTAGCCCCTTTCCTATTTAAACCCCCCCCTTCCATTTTGGCCTCCTACCTCCTCCTCCCCGCCGCCTCCTCCACCCTCCTCATTCAGCCGCCCTCTCCACCTCCCGCCCACTTGTCCCCTCGCCACGCTGGCCCGGACCAATCCGGGCGCGACACGCCACCTCCCAAAGCCCCCGTGGCCTCTCCAAGCGCCGCCACTGTCCTCCTCCCCGGCCTCACTTCACTGCTGCCCCCGCCAGCCCATGGGAGCCCGCCTGGCCGCCCAGGCCCGAGCGCCCGAGCCTCACGCCTCCCTCGGCGCTCGAGCCGGGCCCGAGCTCCCGCCGACCCCGAGGTCCCTCGCTCCCTGCCTGCTGGCTCCTCGCCGGCCACCGAGCCGGCCATGCGACCTCCCAGCCGACCCCCGCCAGCCCCTGCTCCCCTCTCCCTCTCTCTTCTCTCTCTCTCTCTCCCCTCTCTCTCTCTCTCTCTCAGGGATCACCGCCCCATCGCCGAGTAGGCCATCTGCCGCCGAGCCTGCGCTTGCCTCCGCCGCCTCGGCGCTTCGCGGATCCGGGATCCTCGCCACCGGATCTCCCCATTCCGCCATCCCCTCCTCCCGCCTCACGCCCTGCCCCCATCGCTGCTGACGCCATGGCCTCCCGGCCGCTGCAAGTTCGGGAGGAGCCCGAGCCTCGCCTCACGCCTCGCTGACCTTCGACCCACAGGCTTCCCAGCCCCCAAATGACTGCCTCCTCCTGCTCCACCGACCGGCCAAGGCCCAGGTGAGCAGCCCCCTTCCCTCCCCTGCACTATTTGGGCTAGCCAGATTCGCCCATATGCTTTTTTTTTTCCGTTCGCGAATTTATCTATTTATCCAGGATTTACTATTTTGCGTAAAACCTCCATGTTCATGCATCAATAATTAATTAACTGCATCGGATTTAAACAAACTTTATATGTAATATGCTCAGAAATTGTGTAGATTAATAATATGCCATTTTCATCCATGTTTAAAATGTTTAAATTGATGTTTGCTTTAATTTGCTATTATGCCATGCTAAAATGCTTTAATTCATAACTAAATAACCGTAACTCGGAATTAAATGTTCTTTATATGTAAATGGGGTGGAAAATGCCTAGATTAACATGGTCCACTTTATGTTGCTGTTTAACAACTCTAAAATTGTGTTTAGGGCAGAACAGTACCGAATCTAAAATATTGCTCATGGGGATTTTCCGAATTGTTGTTTCTTATTTCCGCCTCATTTAAACTTGCCTAAATAGTTAGTTTAATTATGCTCCACCTCTTGCCATGTTTAACAACATTTAATATTGTTGTGTACCTAACCGAGAGAGAACTAAATAGGTTAGAGAAATTCATCAATATGCAACTCGCTGCATATTGAGCTCCACTTAACTTGTAGTGTTGTTTGTGCATATTGCCATGCCATGCCTCATTAAACCGACATGCATCATATTTGTTTGTGCATCATGCCATGTTTATGCTTGTGCATTTACTATGTTGTTTGCTTCTTTCCGGTTTGCTTCTCTCGTTAGCTTCGGTTCGCTCCGAGTTGTGAGGATTCGCTCGACTACGTCCGCTTGTCTTCTTCATGGACTCGTTCTTCTTCCTTATGGATTTCGTGCAAGATGACCATACCTCGAAATCACTTCTATCTTTGCTTGCTAGATGCTCGCTTTTTTGCTATGCCTATGCTACGATGCCTACCACTTGCTATATCATGCCACCCACATTGCCATGTCAAACCTCTAACCATCATTTCCTAGCAAACCGTTGTTTGGCTATGTTACCGCTTTGCTCAGCCCTCTTATAGCGTTGTTAGTTGCAGGTGAAGATGAAGTTTGTTCCTTGTTGAACATGGAGATGTTGTTCCTTGTTGGAACATGTTTACTTGTTGGGATATCACAATATATCTTATTTAATTAATGCATCTATATACTTGGTAAAGGGTGGAAGGCTCGGCCTTATGCCTGGTGTTTTGTTCCACTCTTGCCGCCTCTAGTTTCCGCCATATCGGTGTTATGTTCCCGGATTTTTGCGCCCCTAACGCGGTCGGGTGATTTATGGGACCCCTTGACAGTTCGCTTTGAATAAGACTTTTCCAAAGAAGGCCCAACATTGGTTTTACATTTGCCTCACCACCACCTTTTTCCCTTGGGAGTCGCTCTCTCGAGGGTCATCTTTATTTAGCCCCCGGCCAATGCTTGTCTAAGTGTTGGTCCAAACTAGAGCACCTCATGGGCCACCTTGGGGCAACTTGAGGGTTGGTTTTACTCAGAGCTAGTCTCATCCGTGTTGCCTCGAGAACGAGATATGTGCAGCTCCTATCGGGATTGTCGGCACGATCGGGAGGTCTTGCTGGACTTGTTTTATTGCTGTGAATGTCTTGTAGCCGGATTCCGAGACTGATCGGGCTTCCCGGGAGAAGGTCTATTCTTCGTTGATCGCGAGAGCTTATCATGGGTTGTTGGGACACCCCGCAGGGTTTGAACTTTCAAAGCCGTGCTCATGTTATGTGGCGATGGGAATTTGTTAATGTCCGTTGTAGAAAACCCGGTTGATCTTAATTAAAATACACCAATCAAGGTGTAACTGTGATGGTCTCTTCTGCGGAGTCCGGGAAGTGAACACGTGTTGGAGTTATGCTTGACGAAGTAGTTTCAGGATCACTTCTTGATCATAGTTGTTCGACCGTGCTTTGCCTCCTCTTCTCGCTTCTTTTATGTATGTTAGCCACCATATATGCTAGTCGCTGCTGCAGCTCCACCTCACTACCCTGTCCTACCTTTAAGCTTAAATAGTCTTGATCTCGCTGGTGTGAGATTGCTGAGTCCCCGTGACTCACAGATACTTCCAAAACCAGTTTGCAGTGTGCCGATGAAACCGCAGGTGATGGACCCGAGCTCAAGGAGGAGCTCATGAAGATCTTGTTCATTGTGTTGTTTCGCTTTCAGCTTGATCAAGAGTGGAGCCCAGCTTGGGACGATCGGGATCTGTGTAGCATTTGGGGTAGTCTTTTTTATTTTGGTTCCGTAGTCGGACCTTGATTGTATCTGTATGATGTAATGTTTTACTCATGTATTGTGTGAAGTGGCGATTGTAAGCCAACTATGTATCTCTTTTCCTTATGTATTACATGGGTTGTGTGAAGATTACCTCACTTGCGACATTGCTTTCAATGCGTTATGCTCTAAGTCGTGCTTCACGTGGGAGATATAGCCGCATCGAGGGCGTTATATGCTTCCACTAACGCTCTAACGGTCTGGACAAGGTGTATGTGGGCACCCGTGAGCAGCTAAGGGACTCACGAGGCCCTACCTCAAGGCGGGTTGCGCCTGCTCTAGGCCTTATCTTCGAGTGTGTTCCTGCAATTTGGCCAGATATGCTCTCAGCCTTCGGTCCCGGCTCGGCTGGTCTCATCGGCAAGCCAGGTCGCGATGCCATGGACAAGACCAGAGGGTGAGGGCCGGAGAGCCGGTAGGATCGCTGAGTCGCGATGCTCAGGCACCGCCCCTTTAACGCACAAGCTAGGTTAGATGACGCAACTCCCACGCCCTCGGTCCCGGCTCGGCTGGTCTCACTGTCACCGGCAAGCCAGGTCGCGATGCCATGGACAAGACCAGAGGGTGAGGGCTGGAGAGCTGGTAGGAGCCCTGAGTCGCGATGCTCAGGCACCCCCCCCCAACGCGCAAGCTGGGTCAGACGCAGCAACTCTATGTCCTCGGTCCCGCTCTCGGCTGGTCTCACCGTCATTGGCAAGCTGTGTCACATGCCATGGACAAGACCAGAGGGTGAGGGCCGAGAGCCAGTAGGAGCCCTGAGTTGCGATGCTCAGCACCCCCTTTAACGCGCAAGTTGGGTTGGATGGCGAAACTCTACGTTCTCGGGTCCCGGCTCTCGGGTCCCGGCTCTCGGGCTGGTCTCAGCCGTCGCTGGCAAGCCAGGTCGCGATGCCTTGGACAAGACCAGAAGGTGAGGGCCGGAGAGCCGGTAGGAGCCCCGAGTCGCGATGCTCAGGCACCCCCCTTTAACGTGCAAGATTCCGCCACCCAGGAAAAGGCACCAAATAACAAGCACGGTGGAACGAGAGCATAATCCTAAGGAAAAAGTAGGAAGGATACATGCCGCTGGGACTAGCCCGAGCGGCTTGGGGATGATGCAGCCCGAGGGGCGCCCCCAACAGGATAGGCTGACGACATGAAATAAAGGGATACATGCCGCAGGATTTGACCCACGCTGCCTAGGAATAATGCTGCCTCAAGGCGCCCCAGCCGAAATAAAACTTAAAGATGTCACCTGGTGATGTTGGGGATGAAGGGTTGTTGATGTAGAAGACTCGGTGGGCTGCGGGAGCCGATCCTCACGAGCACCCAGGCCCAGGGGCCTCGGGAGGCTCCCGAGGCGTTGGCGGCTCCTCAGGGGCCATCTCCATCTCCGCCAGGGCTGCGGCGTGCCTGACCTCTTGAGCCTTCAGGATGGTCCTCATGAGACGCTGGTATGCGGCAGCCGCTTTGGCAGCCATAAGGCGTGCGACGAGTTGTGGGGCGGACTGAACGCCCCACTCGCGAGGGCCAAAGGCGCTCTTGAGATGTGGCTCGGTTGAGCCCTGTTATGTCGATGCAGATGCGCAGCCCACCATCCTCGCCTGGATGGGGGGCCACAACGGGTAGGCGGTGGCTGCCCCTCATGACCCTTGACTCCTGTAGCTCCTGAATGGCCTTGCTGATGAACTCTTGAGGGTTCTGTCCTCCTGGTCTTGCTCCTGCTTGCGGGAAACGTGCTTCGAAACATGCCTCCACGTGGTGCCCAAGCGCCTCCCTCGAGATCTTGGCGATGTCGGTGGCCCTCCAGGGGAGAGCCCCCAAGCCCTGCCTGAGGAGGGCGCCGGGTGCGCTTTCCTATGCGATGGAAGGAGGCTCCCCTGCCCGGCACGGACCTCGAGGGCCTGTCTCTTGAAGAGCCGGGCCGGTCGATGTCTTCTTCTTCTTGGTGCGGCCTCGAGGCCTCCTGCTGTCGTGGTCTGGTCTTCCAATGATGCGGCTCAAAAGCTCGCTTAGGGAGCACATCGCGCTCTCTCTTCAAAGGGCACCGTGGATGACTCGCCGCTTCCGCATCTTGAGGATGTTGTAGCCATGGCGGTTACGCCATGAATTTGGTCGCTGGGTACCCGAGGATGGCGCTATACGGCAAAGTAATGTGGGCGACGCCGAAGTCGATGAGCTCGTGTGGTAGTTGTCGCGAGCCCCGAAGGTGACAGGAAGGCGGACCTGCCCGATCGAGACCGTGGAGCCATCGGTGACTCCGGAGAAAGGCTTGGTTGGCTGAAGCTGACTGTAAGGCACTTGCAGATTGTTGAATGTCTCCACGAACAGGACGATGAGCCCTGCTCCGCCGTCGATGAGGGTCTTGGTGACTAGCACATTGCTGATGATTGGGGAACAAAGCATCGGGAGAACTCCGGCTATGGCTGCGCACTTGAGCTGATCCGCTGAGTTGAACGTGATGGCGCACGCTGACCACCTGAGAGGGCGCGTGGACTCGAGCTTGGGGAGGACTGCATTCACTTCGCGGGCGAACTGCTTGAAGATGCGCTGAGAGGCCGGGGCTTGAGCTCCACCCAGATGCAGTAATCGCGCTTCCCGGAAGCCCCAGCCCCTCGTCCCGATGACGGTCTTCGATTTTCCTTGCCGGGCGGCGGCAGCGGAGGAGGCTCATGCGTTCCTCATGGGCGATCCTCGCGAGGTTGATCCTCCAGCCCCCTCGCGAGGTGGGTCTTGCCAGCGTCCTCGCGAGGTTGGTCGCGCCACCCTTTGCGTGGACCGCGGTCTTCCCAAATGTCCCCGCATTCCTTCCTCCTCTCGCCGTAGCCCCTGGTCGCTGCGCCAAGGCTCACCGACCTTCCTTCAGCACGGCCCGGAGCTCTTGACATTCATTGGTGTTGTGGGTGGAGGTCGTGGTACACGCAGACCGCTGCCCTTGGAGGACTCTGGCTGATCTCTGCCAGGCTTGGTGTCTGGTTCGCCGCGAGCACGGTAGCCCTTGCGCTTCACGCCCTAGCCTTGACTTCTTCTCTTGGGATCCATGGCAGGCAGCTCGAGGAGGAGGCGCCCTCCTCAGCCTGGCGCACTTGGATGCCAAGTTGGACAGCTCCAGGGAGGTGTACAGATCTTCATGCATCGCCAGCTCCTCCTTCATCTTGACGTCAAGACGCCGCCGGAGAAGGCAGAGATGATGGCCTCCTCCGCTACTCCTGGGATCTTGAGGCGCGCTGTTGAAGCGCTGGATGTACTTTTGTGGTCTCCCCGCCTGCTGCTTGATTCACAGATGTTGCTCACGGCGGTGGCCGGTCGCCAGCACTTTGAAGTTGGCGATGAAGGAAAAGATCTCGCCCAGAAGAAATCGTGCTGGGCCAGATTCAGAGCCAAAGGGGTCTCGCCCTGAGCGCCATGGGAAACCAGTTCGCCATGACCTTCTCATCCCCGTTGGCAGCCTCGATGCCCAGCTCGTAGAGCTGGAGGAACTCCGTAGGGTCAGCTGTGCCGTAGTAGCGAGGAGGCAGGTCCGGCTTGAACTTGGCGGGCCATGCGACGCTGCGCAGCTCGGAGGTGAAGGCGTGGCAACCCGCCGTGGCTGCGGTGGGCCTCGGACGGCAGAGAGCTTGGTCTTGCAGGCCTCCCTACGCCGCGGCTGGGGGCAGCGCAGAGTCTTGACGTGCCGGGAGCGGGAGCGCCGGGCAGCTTCTGCGGGCGAGGAACTTTGGCAGTTTCGCTTGCTGCGTTGGCGCTTAGCGGAACGGGTTCCGCCAGGCCGCGCGCTTTGGGGCTGTGGCGCCGCCTTGAGGAGGAGGCGGCTGAGGCGCCTGAGCTTATCGCCTGCGGGGCGGGTGCGGTGCAGCGAGACGGACGGCGCGGGCCGCCTCCTCAGCGCGACGAGCTCGGCGACTCGGTCGAGCTATTTTTTGTAGACGCTGCCGACGGGCGGTAGCGCAGGAGCTCGCGGCGCGATGAGCGCAGCTCGGCCTTCCATGGCCGCACGGGCGCCCGTGACGAAGAACCAGCGGGGTGAGCGGCGTGGCGGTGCAGCCGCCCCGCTCATGGACGGGTGCTGGACGACGCTTGTTGCTCGTTTCGCTGGCCGGTGGCGGCGTTGACGGCAGGCCACGGGAACGATGAGGACGCCTGGCCGACGGAGTCGCTCGGGCGACATGGGAGGCGAGGGCGGCTCGGCGCCGGGCGCGGCCCGACGAGCGCCGATATGGTTGCGTGGTCGGGAAGAACGAGGCGACGAAGGCAGATTCCGTGCAGACTCTACCTGGCGCACTAAATGTCGGATTTCGGGTTCCGCAGACCCTTAAGGTTCAACTCTGGGTGCGCGAGATCCAACCTCCACCGCCTCGCACTCGCCAATCGCAGAGACCTAAACTACTAGAAAGAACAGCACAAGAGACACGAGATTTATACTAGTTCGGGCCACCGCTGTGGTGTAATACCCTACTCTAGTTTGTGGTGTGGTGGATTGCCTCTTGGGCTGATGAGGAATAAGACAGGAAGAACAGCCTCATGAGGGTCTGTTCTGGTGGGTGTGATGAACTGCTAAGTGGTGTCCCGCGGTCTAGCTTGAGGATCGGGTCTCTATCTCTCTCTGGATTCCAAATGCCCACCTTCTTCCTATCCGATCGCCTTGTCGCCCTCCTTACTATGGTGGCTAGCTCTACTTATATAGACGAAGGCCCCGGCCTCTTCCCAAATATTGAGCGGAAGGGCGCCAACAATTGGCCATTTTGAAGGGGAACAGGGGTACACTTATCCTCGACTAAAGTTGGTCCTCTCTGCCAAAGGCTCGTGATGATGCCTCGCTTGGGCTCCACGATGACTCCTTCCAGCCGCTGGGGCTGGTCTTGGTCTTGTTGCACCAAACGGATGCCTTTGCTTGATGCTCTCGCTGCCGCTTGCTCCCTTTGCACTAAAGAGGAAGGAGGACGCCATGCTGGCTGGCGCCTCGATCGGGCGCCTTGTTCGCCACGGCTTGGCGCATGGGCATCTCGTGAGGTAGCCTTCCTTGAACTCTCCGCCTCATGAGCCAGCCTCGACGGCTCCTGGTCGTCCGCCTCATGAGGCTTGGCCTCGAAGGGTCTTGAGCTTGTGTTGGTGAAGATGGGCTTTTCTGGCCTCCTTGAGCCACGCCAGGCCGCAGTGCAAGTCTGGGACGCCTGCTCTGTAACGCCGACATCCATCAATAGATTCTTGTCACCAAATATGTGATTTGTACATCCACTATCGAGGACCCACTCATTGGCTTTAGTTGATCATCCTGCAGATGAATTAGTGCAACTTACGATTTCATATACTTCATCGCTGAAGAATATGATATCAAGTTCATCGATGAATTTCATCAGCAAAGATAATGATAAGTAGTATGAGGACGGTGAAATGAAAGTTCATTTCTTCATGATTAGCTCAAGCCCTTTCAGCATTTTTGTCAGCCCCAAAGAAATTCTTCAGACGCTTAAAGCACGCCCGAGACCTGACCCTGCAGAAGAGGTTAGTTCTTTTCTTCACCACCCACATCTCAAGGGGTGGCAAAGAGTTCATCACTCATGAGCACCATATGAGAATGGTGGCATAGAGGCCAATCCATTTCGCTTCACATAAGAGGGGTTAAAGCATATGAATAAGCAGAGAAATTCTTCGAGGACTTATGAACATATTGGTTTGAAGAATAATGCACATATTCATAGCTCCTTTGCTCTACCCTCATGAAACAGAGTTGTTAGCACGATGATAATCATATGAGGACTTTGATCGCTTTTGAGGAATTTGATCCACGTGAGGAATTTGGTCCGATGAGGACTTGGATCCATATGAAGAATTTGGTCCATATGAAGAGTTTGAACTGGGTTCCTATTCTTCATGTGGTGTCATGAGGACATTCACCTGAAGACTTTCAAGGCACTTCTTGGGAACCCAGATTTTCTTCACAGGGAACTGCTCTGCAGCTTAGTGCCAACATATCTAGCAAATACTTCACCATTCTGATTTTTGAACAGTTTATAGTTGAGTCAAATGACTCATCAAGAATGAGGAGATTCGCATGTAAAGGCAGATAAGTTAGATGGATCAATCGGAGGTCCTTTGCAGCAACCCATGAGGTTTTGTGTACCGCTCAAAGCTTCCAATATGTTCCATCAGCATTGAGTTTCCTATCAAAGGCAATACCCTCTTTCCTAGGGTTCCTGTTGAGGATCTGCTTTTTAAGCACATCACAAAGAGTCTGATGCCCTTTGAGGCTTTTGTACATGCCTGTCATGTACAATTCCTTCAGCCCCAAGATAGTCAAGTGATACTAGCAATGTCCTCGATGAGGAATTAGTGATAGCAGAGGCAGGTGAAGAATTTGTAACAGTTGAAGCATTTGAACATTCAGTGAAGAATTAGCAGATTCGCTGCTCAATGCACTTTAAGCATGGAGGAACAAATTTTCCCGAGAAGCGCTGATTTGTTGAGCAAGTAATGAATCGCGCTTCTTCAAGATCTTCATAACTCACTCTTAGCTTCTCAAGATCTTGCTTTATTTGAAGAAATTCATAAGAAAGTTTCTCATGATCGACAAGAGAGTGTTATGATGACCTTGAAGGCTGTCAAACCTAGATCAAGTCTCAAGATTTTCATCAGTATTTAGTGCGATCCATTTCTTCACCCTAACATATCATCACTTTTATCTAGCATGTTTTGAACCTTTTCCAAGGCATGTTGTTGTTTGGTGGCAATGCAAACAAGTTTGGTATAGCTAGGTTCAATATCATCATCGATCCATCATCATCGATTCATAGTCACTAAATTCAGATGAGGAACATTCGGTTACCTCGACACCCTTTTCCATGAGACATGATGCGTAAGATGATGATTCTGGTTCGAAAGTCATCGCTTTGAGAGATTCCTTGAAGTCCTCAAACCAGGATCATGACCGTTCGATGACCTTCAAAGACGCCGGAGATTCGGTCCCGTATAAGCTTCACATTGCAAAGATGCATAATGCGCTTGAATTCATCTCTAGATAGGCAGGAGTAGATGATATCCTTCGCCATGATGTCAAGTCGAGTGTACTTGAATATCATTCTGCGTCATTGCCTTGCATGTATCAAGAAGACCGATTTCGTTGACGGTCCACAGCTCGTCTGTCCATTGCCATGAGGCGCTCTCATCATGGCCTTCCACTTGGGATAATCATGACCGCCAAAGATAGGGCATGTCATTTTCTTCATACCGTGGTTGACATAACTAAAACCCGTGGTTAAACTAAATCACACGTAACAAGGGAGTACCTTGCTCGATACCAATTGAAAGTGCGTTATATCGACTAGAGGGGGTGAATAGGCGATTTTATGAATTCTTCATCGAGGAATTTGCGGTGAGGAAATTCCTTAGCGAAGAACTACTTGCAGCGGAATAAGTACTCGTAAGTAAGCATAAGAGAATGCGGCATGGTCATCATGATGAAATGAAGACAAACAAAGAGTACAGAAAACGTAAACACAGATAGCACAAGATGAGGACAAACAGATCAAGAAATTGAACTCGAGGAAATTGAGAAAGTCTTCACCAAAGTCTTCAAACACAGATATGAATAAACACTCAACACAAGAATGAGGAAATGAAAGAGTTGAGGAAATAGAACCGTTAGGTTGGTGAAGACAATGATTTGATAGACCAGTTCCAACTGATGTCTCGCTTGTACATCCGGTTGAGCGGCTGAGTATTTAAACTCGAGGACACACAGTCCCCGACACCCAGCCGCTGAGCACGCAGCTCAGACACCAAGTCCTCATCAGATTCTCCTTGAACTAAGGTCACACTCGACCTCGCCCAATCACTGTGGTAAGTCTTCAGCGACTTCCAAACCTTCACATACTTGGTCACCGGCGATCCACAATTCCTCTTGATGTTTCTAGACCATGACGCCTAACCGTCTGGAAGAAGCACAGTCTTCAAAGGTAATAATGGTCGGATCCACGAGGATCAATCTCTTTAGTGATGCTCAATCACTTTGGGTTTGTAGGGTTTGGTTTTGGGTTTTTCCTCACTGATGATTTTCGCCAAAGTCCTCAGAGGATGGGTTGCTCTCAAATGACAAGTGTCAAGTTTCTTCGGAGCAGCCAACCAACTAGTGGTTGTAGGGGCAGCTATTTATAGCCTAGGGAGCAGCCCGACATGATAAGACATAAATGCCCTTCAATGATATGACCGTTAGGTGGATAAGATATTTTGGGACAGCCAAGCCAAGAAAGACAAGAACGGTCGGAAATTTGACTCTCAAATTCCTCGAGGGCTATCATGTTCCTCATCGTAGGCAATCCAAGACCGGCGAATTCCTAACTCCTCGAAGTCGAACAAATTCTCAAGGACTGTAAGAACTTTGTCTCACCATCAAGAAATTGATCGAACTGTATGAGATTTCCAAAGGCTTCACTCAAGGGATTGGTAGGTGTAGGATTTTGAGTTGAGCATCACATGGAAATTTTTCCTTAGTATTTCCTCACCCCTTTAATAGTACGTACGGTGTTTCCTATGACTCAAGAAAGAGAAAATGAAACTATGAAAACAAAAGTCTTCACGCTTCATGTTCCTCAAATGAATACCAAGTCTTCAAGGTCACACCAATTTCTTCACTTTCAAAGTCTTCGAAAGTCTTCGACTATCAAAGTCTTCAACAAGAACTTCATATTTAGGGTCGACTTTCATCAGAATATCAAACTCCTCATAGACTTATAGACCTGTACACTCATAAACACATTAGTCCCTTAACCTATAAGTCTTCAATACACCAAAATCACTAAGGGGCACTAGATGCACTTACAGTCTGCCGGAACCCGAAATCCGACAAACGCCGGCGCGACATACCAACGCATGATCCAAACATGCCTGGAGAAACAGATCGGCAAAACGGTAGAAGCTTACGTTGATGACATCGTCATCAAGACCAGACACGTCGAAACACTAATAAACGACTTACATCTCACGTTTGACAACCTCCGGGTATATGACATTAAGCTCAACCCGGAGAAGTGTGTCTTCGGCGTCCCTGCTGGAAAACAGATGGGCTTCATAGCTTCCAATAGAGGAATCGAAGCAAATCCGGCTAAAATCCGAGCTATGTCACAGTTAGCTACACCAACAGACCTCAAACAGGTCCAAAAGCTGGCAGGATGCGTGGCAGCACTAAGCCGCTTTATCTCCAGACTAGGAGAAAAGGCACTCCCACTCTATCGCCTCCTACGGCGCACGGATAACTTCGAATGGAAATACGCGCGACTGCCGGACTGGAGGAAATAAAGACCCTCTTAGCAAGCAATCCTATCCTGGCTGCACCAAATGCAAAGTAACCCATGTTGCTATACATATCGGAAACACATCAAGTGGTGAGCACCGTGTTAGTCGTCGAACGAGAACATGACGGACACAAATTCTCGCCCAAAAGCCGGTATACTATGTATCCACCGTCCTCACACCATGCAAATCCCGCACTTCA